>JASANA010007478.1:0-177294 GCA_030248095.1 Ptycholaimellus sp. GST1_10 | reverse complement strand
TTCAATTCCTTGGGTTGGGATGGGCGTTTGGTCACAACCTTGTGTTTGGTTCAAATTCCATTTATGGATAGACCTGCGTCGAGCCGCCTGGGCTTTAGGTCAAACTCTGGGCTTGGATAGACTTAGGTCTAGCCACCTTGCGTTTGAATTAAAATCTGGGATAGGGATAGACCTGCGTCGAGCCACCTGGAATTTGTATTGAACATGAGATTGGGTCAGACTTGGTTCAATTCCTTGGGTTGGGATGGGCGTTTGGTCACAACCTTGTGTTTGGTTCAAATTCCATTTATGGATAGACCTGCGTCGAGCCGCCTGGGCTTTAGGTCAAACTCTGGGCTTGGATAGACTTAGGTCTAGCCACCTTGCGTTTGACTTAAACTCTGGGATAGGATAGACCTGCGTCGAGCCACCTGGAATTTGTATTGAACATGAGATTGGGTCAGACTTGGTTCAATTCCTTGGGTTGGGATGGGCGTTTGGTCACAACCTTGTGTTTGGTTCAAATTCCATTTATGGATAGACCTGCGTCAAGCCGCCTGGGCTTTAGGTCAAACTCTGGGCTTGGATAGACTTAGGTCTAGCCACCTTGCGTTTGACTTAAACTCTGGGATAGGATAGACCTGCGTCGAGCCACCTGGAATTTGTATTGAACACGAGATTGGGTCAGACTTGGTTCAATTCCTTGGGTTGGGATGGGCGTTTGGTCACAACCTTGTGTTTGGTTCAAATTCCATTTATGGATAGACCTGCGTCGAGCCGCCTGGGCTTTAGGTCAAACTCTGGGCTTGGATAGACTTAGGTCTAGCCACCTTGCGTTTGACTTAAACTCTGGGATAGGATAGACCTGCGTCGAGCCACCTGGAATTTGTATTGAACATGAGATTGGGTCAGACTTGGTTCAATTCCTTGGGTTGGGATGGGCGTTTGGTCACAACCTTGTGTTTGGTTCAAATTCCATTTATGGATAGACCTGCGTCGAGCCGCCTGGGCTTTAGGTCAAACTCTGGGCTTGGATAGACTTAGGTCTAGCCACCTTGCGTTTGACTTAAACTCTGGGATAGGATAGACCTGCGTCGAGCCACCTGGAATTTGTATTGAACATGAGATTGGGTCAGACTTGGTTCAATTCCTTGGGTTGGGATGGGCGTTTGGTCACAACCTTGTGTTTGGTTCAAATTCCATTTATGGATAGACCTGCGTCGAGCCGCCTGGGCTTTAGGTCAAACTCTGGGCTTGGATAGACTTAGGTCTAGCCACCTTGCGTTTGACTTAAACTCTGGGATAGGATAGACCTGCGTCGAGCCACCTGGAATTTGTATTGAACACGAGATTGGGTCAGACTTGGTTCAATTCCTTGGGTTGGGATGGGCGTTTGGTCACAACCTTGTGTTTGGTTCAAATTCCATTTATGGATAGACCTGCGTCGAGCCGCCTGGGCTTTAGGTCAAACTCTGGGCTTGGATAGACTTAGGTCTAGCCACCTTGCGTTTGACTTAAACTCTGGGATAGGATAGACCTGCGTCGAGCCACCTGGAATTTGTATTGAACATGAGATTGGGTCAGACTTGGTTCAATTCCTTGGGTTGGGATGGGCGTTTGGTCACAACCTTGTGTTGGGTTCAAATTCCATTTATGGATAGACCTGCGTCGAGCCGCCTGGGCTTTAGGTCAAACTCTGGGCTTGGATAGACTTAGGTCTAGCCACCTTGCGTTTGACTTAAACTCTGGGATAGGATAGACCTGCGTCGAGCCACCTGGAATTTGTCTTGAACATGAGATTGGGTCAGACTTGGTTCAATTCCTTGGGTTGGGATGGGCGTTTGGTCACAACCTTGTGTTTGGTTCAAATTCCATTTATGGATAGACCTGCGTCGAGCCGCCTGGGCTTTAGGTCAAACTCTGGGCTTGGATAGACTTAGGTCTAGCCACCTTGCGTTTGACTTAAACTCTGGGATAGGATAGACCTGCGTCGAGCCACCTGGAATTTGTATTGAACATGAGATTGGGTCAGACTTGGTTCAATTCCTTGGGTTGAGATGGGCGTTTGGTCACAACCTTGTGTTTGGTTCAAATTCCATTTATGGATAGACCTGCGTCGAGCCGCCTGGGCTTTAGGTCAAACTCTGGGCTTGGATAGACTTAGGTCTAGCCACCTTGCGTTTGACTTAAACTCTGGGATAGGATAGACCTGCGTCGAGCCACCTGGAATTTGTATTGAACATGAGATTGGGTCAGACTTGGTTCAATTCCTTGGGTTGGGATGGGCGTTTGGTCACAACCTTGTGTTTGGTTCAAATTCCATTTATGGATAGACCTGCGTCGAGCCGCCTGGGCTTTAGGTCAAACTCTGGGCTTGGATAGACTTAGGTCTAGCCACCTTGCGTTTGATTTAAACTCTGGGATAGGATAGACCTGCGTCGAGCCACCTGGAATTTGTATTGAACACGAGATTGGGTCAGACTTGGTTCAATTCCTTGGGTTGGGATGGGCGTTTGGTCACAACCTTGTGTTTGGTTCAAATTCCATTTATGGATAGACCTGCGTCGAGCCGCCTGGGCTTTAGGTCAAACTCTGGGCTTGGATAGACTTAGGTCTAGCCACCTTGCGTTTGACTTAAACTCTGGGATAGGATAGACCTGCGTCGAGCCACCTGGAATTTGTATTGAACATGAGATTGGGTCAGACTTGGTTCAATTCCTTGGGTTGGGATGGGCGTTTGGTCACAACCTTGTGTTTGGTTCAAATTCCATTTATGGATAGACCTGCGTCGAGCCGCCTGGGCTTTAGGTCAAACTCTGGGCTTGGATAGACTTAGGTCTAGCCACCTTGCGTTTGACTTAAACTCTGGGATAGGATAGACCTGCGTCGAGCCACCTGGAATTTGTATTGAACATGAGATTGGGTCAGACTTGGTTCAATTCCTTGGGTTGGGATGGGCGTTTGGTCACAACCTTGTGTTTGGTTCAAATTCCATTTATGGATAGACCTGCGTCGAGCCGCCTGGGCTTTAGGTCAAACTCTGGGCTTGGATAGACTTAGGTCTAGCCACCTTGCGTTTGACTTAAACTCTGGGATAGGATAGACCTGCGTCGAGCCACCTGGAATTTGTATTGAACACGAGATTGGGTCAGACTTGGTTCAATTCCTTGGGTTGGGATGGGCATTTGGTCACAACCTTGTGTTTGGTTCAAATTCCATTTATGGATAGACCTGCGTCGAGCCGCCTGGGCTTTAGGTCAAACTCTGGGCTTGGATAGACTTAGGTCTAGCCACCTTACGTTTGACTTAAACTCTGGGATAGGATAGACCTGCGTCGAGCCACCTGGAATTTGTATTGAACATGAGATTGGGTCAGACTTGGTTCAATTCCTTGGGTTGGGATGGGCGTTTGGTCACAACCTTGTGTTTGGTTCAAATTCCATTTATGGATAGACCTGCGTCGAGCCGCCTGGGCTTTAGGTCAAACTCTGGGCTTGGATAGACTTAGGTCTAGCCACCTTGCGTTTGACTTAAACTCTGGGATAGGATAGACCTGCGTCGAGCCACCTGGAATTTGTCTTGAACATGAGATTGGGTCAGACTTGGTTCAATTCCTTGGGTTGGGATGGGCGTTTGGTCACAACCTTGTGTTTGGTTCAAATTCCATTTATGGATAGACCTGCGTCGAGCCGCCTGGGCTTTAGGTCAAACTCTGGGCTTGGATAGACTTAGGTCTAGCCACCTTGCGTTTGACTTAAACTCTGGGATAGGATAGACCTGCGTCGAGCCACCTGGAATTTGTATTGAACATGAGATTGGGTCAGACTTGGTTCAATTCCTTGGGTTGGGATGGGCGTTTGGTCACAACCTTGTGTTTGGTTCAAATTCCATTTATGGATAGACCTGCGTCGAGCCGCCTGGGCTTTAGGTCAAACTCTGGGCTTGGATAGACTTAGGTCTAGCCACCTTGCGTTTGACTTAAACTCTGGGATAGGATAGACCTGCGTCGAGCCACCTGGAATTTGTATTGAACATGAGATTGGGTCAGACTTGGTTCAATTCCTTGGGTTGGGATGGGCGTTTGGTCACAACCTTGTGTTTGGTTCAAATTCCATTTATGGATAGAACTGCGTCGAGCCGCCTGGGCTTTAGGTCAAACTCTGGGCTTGGATAGACTTAGGTCTAGCCACCTTGCGTTTGACTTAAACTCTGGGATAGGATAGACCTGCGTCGAGCCACCTGGAATTTGTATTGAACGAGATTGGGTCAGACTTGGTTCAATTCCTTGGGTTGGGATGGGCGTTTGGTCACAACCTTGTGTTTGGTTCAAATTCCATTTATGGATAGACCTGCGTCGAGCCGCCTGGGCTTTAGGTCAAACTCTGGGCTTGGATAGACTTAGGTCTAGCCACCTTGCGTTTGACTTAAACTCTGGAATTTGTATTGAACATGAGATTGGGTCAGACTTGGTTCAATTCCTTGGGTTGGGATGGGCGTTTGGTCACAACCTTGTGTTTGGTTCAAATTCCATTTATGGATAGACCTGCGTCGAGCTGCCTGGGCTTTAGGTCAAACTCTGGGCTTGGATAGACTTAGGTCTAGCCACCTTGCGTTTGACTTAAACTCTGGGATAGGATAGACCTGCGTCGAGCCACCTGGAATTTGTATTGAACATGAGATTGGGTCAGACTTGGTTCAATTCCTTGGGTTGGGATGGGCGTTTGGTCACAACCTTGTGTTTGGTTCAAATTCCATTTATGGATAGACCTGCGTCGAGCCGCCTGGGCTTTAGGTCAAACTCTGGGCTTGGATAGACTTAGGTCTAGCCACCTTGCGTTTGACTTAAACTCTGGGATAGGATAGACCTGCGTCGAGCCACCTGGAATTTGTATTGAACATGAGATTGGGTCAGACTTGGTTCAATTCCTTGGGTTGGGATGGGCGTTTGGTCACAACCTTGTGTTTGGTTCAAATTCCATTTATGGATAGACCTGCGTCGAGCCGCCTGGGTTTTAGGTCAAACTCTGGGCTTGGATAGACTTAGGTCTAGCCACCTTGCGTTTGACTTAAACTCTGGGATAGGATAGACCTGCGTCGAGCCACCTGGAATTTGTATTGAACATGAGATTGGGTCAGACTTGGTTCAATTCCTTGGGTTGGGATGGGCGTTTGGTCACAACCTTGTGTTTGGTTCAAATTCCATTTATGGATAGACCTGCGTCGAGCCGCCTGGGCTTTAGGTCAAACTCTGGGCTTGGATAGACTTAGGTCTAGCCACCTTGCGTTTGACTTAAACTCTGGGATAGGATAGACCTGCGTCGAGCCACCTGGAATTTGTATTGAACATGAGATTGGGTCAGACTTGGTTCAATTCCTTGGGTTGGGATGGGCGTTTGGTCACTCCCTTGTGTTTGGTTCAAATTCCATTTATGGATAGACCTGCGTCGAGCCGCCTGGGCTTTAGGTCAAACTCTGGGCTTGGATAGACTTAGGTCTAGCCACCTTGCGTTTGACTTAAACTCTGGGATAGGATAGACCTGCGTCGAGCCACCTGGAATTTGTATTGAACGAGATTGGGTCAGACTTGGTTCAATTCCTTGGGTTGGGATGGGCGTTTGGTCACAACCTTGTGTTTGGTTCAAATTCCATTTATGGATAGACCTGCGTCGAGCCGCCTGGGCTTTAGGTCAAACTCTGGGCTTGGATAGACTTAGGTCTAGCCACCTTGCGTTTGACTTAAACTCTGGAATTTGTATTGAACATGAGATTGGGTCAGACTTGGTTCAATTCCTTGGGTTGGGATGGGCGTTTGGTCACAACCTTGTGTTTGGTTCAAATTCCATTTATGGATAGACCTGCGTCGAGCTGCCTGGGCTTTAGGTCAAACTCTGGGCTTGGATAGACTTAGGTCTAGCCACCTTGCGTTTGACTTAAACTCTGGGATAGGATAGACCTGCGTCGAGCCACCTGGAATTTGTATTGAACATGAGATTGGGTCAGACTTGGTTCAATTCCTTGGGTTGGGATGGGCGTTTGGTCACAACCTTGTGTTTGGTTCAAATTCCATTTATGGATAGACCTGCGTCGAGCCGCCTGGGCTTTAGGTCAAACTCTGGGCTTGGATAGACTTAGGTCTAGCCACCTTGCGTTTGACTTAAACTCTGGGATAGGATAGACCTGCGTCGAGCCACCTGGAATTTGTATTGAACATGAGATTGGGTCAGACTTGGTTCAATTCCTTGGGTTGGGATGGGCGTTTGGTCACAACCTTGTGTTTGGTTCAAATTCCATTTATGGATAGACCTGCGTCGAGCCGCCTGGGTTTTAGGTCAAACTCTGGGCTTGGATAGACTTAGGTCTAGCCACCTTGCGTTTGACTTAAACTCTGGGATAGGATAGACCTGCGTCGAGCCACCTGGAATTTGTATTGAACATGAGATTGGGTCAGACTTGGTTCAATTCCTTGGGTTGGGATGGGCGTTTGGTCACAACCTTGTGTTTGGTTCAAATTCCATTTATGGATAGACCTGCGTCGAGCCGCCTGGGCTTTAGGTCAAACTCTGGGCTTGGATAGACTTAGGTCTAGCCACCTTGCGTTTGACTTAAACTCTGGGATAGGATAGACCTGCGTCGAGCCACCTGGAATTTGTATTGAACATGAGATTGGGTCAGACTTGGTTCAATTCCTTGGGTTGGGATGGGCGTTTGGTCACTCCCTTGTGTTTGGTTCAAATTCCATTTATGGATAGACCTGCGTCGAGCCGCCTGGGCTTTAGGTCAAACTCTGGGCTTGGATAGACTTAGGTCTAGCCACCTTGCGTTTGATTTAACTCTGGGATAGGATAGACCTGCGTCGAGCCACCTGGAATTTGTATTGAACATGAGATTGGGTCAGACTTGGTTCAATTCCTTGGGTTTGGTTGACATGGAAAAAAAACTAGGCCCAGTGCCAGGCCCCCTTCTGCACCGACATCCGCCTCAGGCTGGACGAATAGCGCCAGGCTCAGCGCCGCCAGCAGGAGCGCATGGTGCAGCGACTTATGCACGGCATGTTCCAGATGAGGCGTTTTATACTGGCCTTGGAAGCCGTGGCCAAGGGGGTCACCGAAGCAGTCTACCACCATTAAAATATTTACATGCTCTCTCATTTTCTCGCTCTCCCTCCAAGCTATCCTTCAGTTTCACCTTTTTTCTAACCACGTGCTTGTAAATAGTGACATTTGTAGTTTCCGTCAATAAATGCGCCAAAACCTTTTCTGCGCTGGGCACTTCAACTTTTGAAGGAACACTTTTGATGAAGATTTGTAAACTGAGTGAAAACAAATCACAATGCAATATGCAACTCCACTCTTGACCACTCTTGACCAGAACTTTTTTTAAAAGAGCTTTTCGTAGTAATAGGTGGGCAGAAATCGCTGGGGAAGAAGGGGCGGGCAATTGGGCTGGGTTGACCGATAGCCTTGCAGCAGCTCTCCATTTTTTCACCTGTCCTTGGTTTTGGCGGAAAGTGTTGCCAGATTCGGGCCAGGCCTATGGCTGGGGCGGGAAATTGGAAAACGGCTACTGGCTTCTGCTTTGGTTTGCAAGCCCCGCTTTGGTTGGAGGGAAGGGGTCTTCTTATCCGGAAGGCGGGCGAAGTGTGCTTTCGTGGCAACAAGCAGAGGAAACAGGAATGCCCGAAGAGCAGGACTACCTCTCACTCCTACACTCAGCAGCCTCTAAGTAATCAAGGTTTGGCAGGCTGGAAGTCTTCCTTGGGGCAATTCAAATAGGAGTATCAGGTCAACTGCGGCGATAATGAAAGTGTGTTGTTGGCAAAGCGGAGCGGAGTGTCGCTGAAAGGCAAAACGGAGGCGCTTTAATTGACATATAAAGAGAGGCGCATTTCAGCAGTATTGCAGACAAGAAATAGACACAGGTAAGCCACAGCCTAAGTCACAGGTAGGAAAGATTAACTCACAAGCAGGAAATGTATGAGTGCATTGAGCTTAGACACGCGATGGGAAGGTTAAATCCGGCTTAAGCGATTCCACACGGAATCGTTCCTTGTTCTCTTGTGCCATTGTGGTTGCAGGGCTCTCTTCTATCACAAACTTCCCTCCAGAGAATAACAAAGTTTGTGTAAAGTACTATCACGGATAAAATATTGTATTTAGTTGATCGTGTTATCGTTGTTCACCAAATTTGTTTTTATTATTGTCAAGAATCTGCAGTAGGCCAAAATGTAGGGACAAAAAACTATTTGGGCTGCGTCGGAAAAGTGGATAATTTTTTTTGTATTTTACTTAAATATATAGCTTTTAGTTACATTCAGTCACTCGTTATGGAAGATAATGGGAGAAGACCTCCCCAATTTTCGACGAAATTTTGAAACCTTACCCTTTGCCACAACTTGAAAAACTAGATTTTTTAAAAAATTGCAGCAAAACTGAAGCTACCGAATCGTTTGCAAGCTCTTATTTCGTATATCGCAAATTGAAGCGAGCTGAGAGATGTTGCATTTTCCTGAATCATAAGACGGATTATGCAAATTGGTGCAAAATTCACGCTAACATCCCAAGATCGGCTTAGGCTGACTAGGGACTGTTCCAATTGCAATAAAGCAATAAAAACTGATCACATCACTCCAATAAATGAACCTTCCTGCTTGAGCAGCAGAGATGCCAAAAAGCACTCATAGGGAATAAGGGGTAAGAGCCGAGTCTTGAACTACTCGGTCTCCAGCGCAGGCAGACCACGAATAAGCCGTGTTAAGACATCAAGCGTAGTACCATGTCCCACGAGCAGTGTAATTTCTTTCTACTTGACTGAAATATAAAGTCAACGGAACCTTCCCAAACTTCTGGCAGGAATGTCCCGCCCCCCTAGAGGGGGGGATACAACCAGTTATAATCCCCCCCTCTAGGGGGGGGCACAACCTGGTTGTATCCCCCCCCTAGGGGGGGATACAACCACCTTGATTTTTTCCTTTCTTTCGTCATTGTCATTGCTCTTGTTGGCTGGATGAACAATTCGTCATGATTCTTTAATCTAGTTGAATGAGCAAATACAAGCTGAGCAATCAAAGATGACTAAGGTCGATATACATGCTAATCACGGCTAAAATTGCGAAATGAGAAATATAGCTGAAGCAATTGGTGAAAATGAAAAGGATTTGTATAGGCAAGAATACGTCTGAGAGGAGCAATTCTGGCATTGATCTGCTCACAGACTTGGCTGTTGAGCTGGCGGAGGTAGGGCATGGCTTTGTGGCGGGAGATGAAATAGGAGCGGGAGCAGGTGGCATGGTTTCGCTCGTGGAAGGATGGCGATGTTGGGCTTGGCGGCAGCGAGCTCTTCATCCAGGTCGCCGAGGAGCAGAAACTTGCCAAAGCCATCACACAAAGTCCCCTCTGGAATCAGCCTGAAGTCAGCCACTTTTGCCTTATCTGCCTTGTTTCCTGTTGAATCACCTCTGATTCTAGGTCTTGGAGAAGCCGCTGAGGTTCCCTGTTGCCCTGCCCATCCTCTCCAAGAGCTGGCAGAAGGGAAGTCGGGCAGAGAAGATTCGCCTCTTCAACTCTGTCCTTCGCGCTGCCAATGCCAACCGCCCCGTCAACTACAACCAGCCTCAGCCCGACTTCTGGCCACCCGACTTTGTCTTCACCCACCCCACCAACGTCTCTGCTCTCGACCCTCAAGGTCATCATCTTTTTACTCCATTCACAGGGCAGGTTGACACGACTGGTTCTTTGAAGGGCGATCGGGAGGGTCAATGTCGCACTTGGTGGAGCATGGGATCAGTCATATTTACCAGTTCCACGGCCACGCAATCGAGATAATCCCATTCAAGTTCACTTCCAGCAAGTCCTCCTCTGCTCAGCCTTCCCACAGCAAATCGCGCTGCTGCTTGAAAAGACCGTGCAGACAGTAAGTCACCATCATAAAGCCAAACTAAACAAGGTATACTCGGCTATCGCCAAGATGCGCGGCCTTTGGTCCAAATAAAAACCTCAAATAACATTACTATACCACCCATATGAATCACTGCCAAAAGTGAGCTGATTTTATTAAACAAGGTATTCTCGGCTGTCGCCAAGATGCGCGGCCTTTTTCCAAGTAATAAGCTCAAGCTACGTTGCTAAATTTTGCTGAGTTTGCTGGTCGAATTCTTGCAATATCAAGTTAAGTTTTTTGGGGCCATACATCAAAATATAATAAATATTCTTTGTAAATTCCATTTAACAGCTTCAAGATACCGCCTCAACAAACGTACCTGCCAAAATTAAGCTGATTTTATTGAAAAACCAAGGATTTATGGAGGTTTGGATTTTTGAAACATCAAGATTTTGGGTTTATAACTATAAATCAAGAAATAATAAATTTTTCAAAAAGCCCTGTTCTCAACTTCAAGACATCACCATGGCAGACGTACATGCCAAAATTCAACTGATTTCATTGAAAACCCATGGATTTATGGATGTTCAAATTTTTGAAACATCAAGATTTTAGGTTTTTGGTCATAAATCGGTAAATAATGAATATTTCGGAATTTCCTTTTGCCAGCTTCAAGAAATCACCACGACGGACGTACCTGCCAAAAATCAGCTGATTTCATTAAAAACCCAGCGATTTATGATTTTTGGTGCTTTGAAACATCAAAAATTTGGGTTTTGGGCGAAAAACGCAAAATTACGTCAAGCCCAAAAAATGGCCTGGAGATACCACCCAGTCGGACCTTCATGCAAAAAATTAGCCAATTTCGTTGAAAAACCGCGGAGTACGGGCTCCGGAAAGACATATATATATATATATGCGGACAGACGGACGCAAAAATGGGGTAACTGCTTAAGCTGGCCTTGGCCGCCCGCCGCTTCGGGCAGGGCGCCAGAGCTCCTCCGGCCTCCGGGCACGGGTGCTACGGCCCCTACGCTTCGCCTAGCATACTTCGTATGCTAGGCTACGCTCTGGGGCCTCCGCACCCATGCCCTCCGGCCTCCGGAGCTCTGACTGCCCTGCCCTCCGCGGCAGGCGGCCTGCGGCCGCGCAAAACTCAGGGATTTATGGATGTTCGGATTTTTGAAACATCAATATTTTAGGTTTTTGACTAAATATGAAGAGATAATAAACATTTTAAAAAGTCCTTTTCTGAACTTCAATTTACCACCTTGATAGACGTTCATGCCAAAATTCAACTGATTTCATAGAAAAACCATCGATTTATCGATGTTCAAATTTTTGAAACATCAAGATTTTAGGTTTTTCGCCATAAATCAGGAAATAATTAATATTTCGGAAATTCCTTTTGCCAGCTTCAAGATATCACCTTAATGGACGTACCTGCCAAAATTCAGCCAATTTCATTGAAAAACCATCGATTTATGGATGTTCGAATTTTTGAAACATCAAGATTTTAGGTTTTTCGCCATAAATCGGGAAATAATTAATATTTCGGAGATTCCTTTTGCCAGCTTCAAGATATCACCTTGATGGACGTACCTGCCAAAATTCAGCCAATTTCATTGAAAAACAAGTGATTTATGAATTTTCGTATTTTGAAACATCAAAAAATTGAGTTTTGGGCGAAAATCGAAAAATTACGCCCATCCCAAAAAATGGCCTGGAGATACCACCCAGAAGGACCTTCATGCAAAAAATTAGCCAATTTCGTTGAAAAACCGCGGAGGCCCGGCCCCGGAAAGACACATATATATATATATATATATGCGGACAGACGGACGCAAAAATGGGGTAACTGCTTAAGCTGGCCTTGGCCGCCCGCTGCTTCGGGCAGGGCGCCAGAGCTCCTCCGGCCTCCGGGCACGGGTGCTACGGCCCCTACGCTTCGCCTAGCATGCTTCGCATGCTAGGCTACGCTCCGGGGCCTCCGCACCCATGCCCTCCGGCCTCCGGAGCTCTGACTGCCCTGCCCTCCGCGGCAGGCGGCCTTCGGCCGCGCAAAAATGGTCTGATCAACAATGATGTTCACAAAGTGCGGGCAGCGAGAGCGAAAGTGGGGGTGTGGGAGCTGGCCCAGTGGGAGCTGCGGAGAGAGGCAGTAGCCAGGCAGCGCTCACCGTTAACAGCGGTGAAGTGGAAGCTAGCCATCAATCGCCACCCAGCAACAAAAAGCCCAACTGCCCCATTCCTGGAGCCAGTCTCTGTCCATCTTCCAGTCTCCCTCCAAGTCATAGCAGCTATGAGGCATCATTTCCCAATTGTCCTCTTAATCTTGGTATAAAGTGAGGGATGGATAAGGCGAGGGATGAGCAGACTGAAAGACTCCTGGCGCTGGCGCAAAAGAAGGCAGCGGGCTGGGAGGGGATGGCCAGTGCCAGTCTACTGCGTCTTGCCTCTCAAGCTCCCCAACAAGACCCAGAGAGCCGTGCAATGCTGGTGCCAAGTGGGCAGAAGCCTGCTGCCTTTCTTCACTTCCGTCCTTCCCCTCCGCACTGGTGTGCCTCCGCTGCAATGCCCGGACAAAAAGTCAAGGTCTATGACTCGCTGAATCTTGGTATAAAGTGAGGGATGGATAAGGCGAGGGATGAGCAGACTGAAAGACTCCTGGCGCTGGCGCAAAAGAAGGCAGCGGGCTGGGAGGGGATGGCCAGTGCCAGTCTACTGCGTCTTGCCTCTCAAGCTCCCCAACAAGACCCAGAGAGCCGTGCAATGCTGGTGCCAAGCGGGCAGAAGCCTGCTGCCTTTCTTCACTTCCGTCCTTCCCCTCCGCACTGGTGTGCCTCCGCTGCAATGCCCGGACAAAAAGTCAAGGTCTATGACTCGCTGAATCTTGGTATAAAGTGAGGGATGGATAAGGCGAGGGATGAGCAGACTGAAAGACTCCTGGCGCTGGCGCAAAAGAAGGCAGCGGGCTGGGAGGGGATGGCCAGTGCCAGTCTACTGCGTCTTGCCTCTCAAGCTCCCCAACAAGACCCAGAGAGCCGTGCAATGCTGGTGCCAAGTGGGCAGAAGCCTGCTGCCTTTCTTCACTTCCGTCCTTCCCCTCCGCACTGGTGTGCCTCCGCTGCAATGCCCGGACAAAAAGTCAAGGTCTATGACTCGCTGAATCTTGGTATAAAGTGAGGGATGGATAAGGCGAGGGATGAGCAGACTGAAAGACTCCTGGCGCTGGCGCAAAAGAAGGCAGCGGGCTGGGAGGGGATGGCCAGTGCCAGTCTACTGCGTCTTGCCTCTCAAGCTCCCCAACAAGACCCAGAGAGCCGTGCAATGCTGGTGCCAAGCGGGCAGAAGCCTGCTGCCTTTCTTCACTTCCGTCCTTCCCCTCCGCACTGGTGTGCCTCCGCTGCAATGCCCGGACAAAAAGTCAAGGTCTATGACTCGCTGAATCTTGGCTCAACTTTTCTCACGCATTGCTATCGCAGCCATACTCAATGTTGGAACTGTGACAGGCACAGCAAGGAACTGTGCAAGGAGCTGGGCTTCTTGTATCAAGGCTGGGGCAGTGAAGAAGATGGGGTTCGGGTGGAGTTCTACCAGCCGGCTCGCCAGTCTGGCGGCACCTCCTGTGGCTTCTTTGCCATGGCCTTCTTCGTCGAGCTACAGCCCAGAAGCACGCATCTACCCTGCCCAGCATCTTCTCCAGCGCTCCATCCTCAACATCCTGCAAACAGGAGAACTACGGTAACCTTTCTTTCCTTCACTACTCACATAACATTCAACTGATCAAAGGCTGTCTCTCTGGCGGATTCAGCTGGCCCTGCAAAGGCGCTGGAGGATGAGCGGGTGACGGAGGCCTGCTGCGGAATTCTCCAGCCTCAATCCCAAACCTTTCTCCAATGCGACAGCTGCCAGCAGTGGATCCACGCCACGACCACTTCCTCCAAGCTTCCATCAAGCGAAATTGCATCTACCATCTCCTCTTCACTGCCTTTCTTTTGCTCTCAATGCCGACTTTAGCCTATTTCCTTCTGACAAATTTTTGACCGCGGAGCGGCCCGAAGGGCCGCTCCGCGGTCTATAGAGGTTACTGAACTTTTGTCCTCAGGTATATATATATATATATATAGGTATTTGGAAATGCTGGGAACGGGCGAATTCTCAACGGATTGGGACAAACTTTTTTTTTCCTGAAAGGTAATGCAATTTTAAGCAGATCTGGAGGGGTAGACCCGGTTTCCGAGCATTTGAAACATTACTTTTTTGGGTAGAAAGGCTTGAAAATTGCAATATAGAGTTTTTGCGCTGTAGCACCTGTAATCTTGAGAATTGCACAGACAACTTGAGTTTTTTTGTTCACAAGTCATATATAACGATTCCAAATCTGTGCTTACTTTTGAAAATGGTTGAGAAACCACAGACTTGCCCTCTTGAGTGACAAACTTTCACACATGACAATAGCCTCAGTAATTAGTAGCAGCTGAACGGCTGATAATTGAACAGAAGACTTGAGTTTTTTTGTTCACAAGTCGTATATAACGATTACAAATCTGTGCTTATTTTTGAAAATGGTTGAGAAACCACAAACTTGCTCTCTTGAGTGACAAACTTGCATGCATGACAATAGCCTCAATAATTAGTAGCAGCTGAACGGCTGATAATTGAACAGAAGACTTTGGTTTTTTGATTCACAAGTCATATATACCGATTCTAAATATGTGCTTACTTTTGAAAATGGTTGAGAAACCACAGACTTGCCCTCTTGAGTGACAAACTTTCATGCATGACAATAGCCTCAATAATTAGTAGCAGCTGAACAGCTGATAATTGAACAGAAGAATTTGGTTTTTTTGATTCACAAGTCATATACAACGTTTCCAAATCTGTCCTTACTTTTGAAAATGGTTGAGAAGTATATAAGTATATAAGTATATATATGGTGCAATATATGGTGCAGATTCATATATATATATATATATATATATATATATATATATATATATATATATATATATATATATATATATATGAAGCTCAAGCATTCTGCGGTCATCCATGTCTATTCCACCATATAGTTGTTTCTTTTAAATCATAAATGTTTTTATTCTTTTCTGAACAGGCGCTATTTGTCTAAATGCCACAAATGCTAAAAGCATGATTTAGTAGCAGTGATGCAAACATATAAAAAAAGTGGATCTGATTATTGAACACATTGAGAGAGCATTCGCCTGTATTTTCTAATCACTGCACTGTTTGCATGATATAAATGTTGGGCATAAAAATCCTAATTTATGAAAACCTTCAGCCAAAAGTTTAGTCTGAGATTCTGAGCCATGGGCTTTTTGAAGCTTAGCCAAATACTCTTTTCTGGTTTTTGAAATATCATCCGCAATGGCTGAGTCGTTCATCGTGAGGTACCTTAAAATATCAGAATCTATTTTATTGCCTCTACAGAAATGAAACTAATAACTTGTAGATGGACTTGTTGTTTTTGGCAACCTTGTGGGGAACATAATCGTAAATGGCTTTGATCTGCCGTAGGTTTTGTTTGAAGGTCAGTCGAACATCCCAGCGAAGTTCAGCATAGGGCGTTTTGCTTGAACGAAGAAGCTGTTTGCCAGGATCATTCGAAGAAAACTTGACACCACCTCGTTTCCTTTTATTTGCCATTCTCAAAATGCCTTTAATAAGTCAATAACTTTCACGCCACTAAAATATGAAGCAATTATTCAACTTTTTTATGTAACATTTCTAGTTGCAGAGCTCAACTACTGTTGGACAGTGTACGATTTTAAAATAGGTTGGGGCCAAGGGAAGTGTAGGCGATCAATTGTAGGCGGGGCTTAGGAGGGTGAGAGAGGCTGGGTGCGCTGCTGGAGTGGAGTCACTAATAGCCAGGCTCAGCCTTCTCTCCCCCAAAGCCCCTTCTTGCTTCGTATTCTCCAATCGTACAACTCTAGCTCAATGCAAATAGGTGCGTGGTCTTTTTAAAAAGTGTAAAAGCGGGCAAGTTCATTTTCCAAGATGCACTTGAATCTTGATGCCGATTATATCGGTTTTCAAATTCAATACCGCAACACTTGGGTTTGGACTCTTAAATTTGTAAACCTTTGGAACACGCTTATTACTTCCTTCCTACATGTTTCATTTTTCATCACAATCACAGTCTAGCTTTTGTCTTGAGGAAATAATATTGAGAGACATCCAAACCATAGCAATACTTGATGATGGAACACCAACTGCCCTCCATCCAGAACTCAGCATCTTCAACCCAACTCCAGTGGCCACTTTGAGAAGAAGGCAGCGGCAGGAAAAATACCACCATCTGATAGCAACTGCATGGCGACGAGGGGAGTGGGGAGATGCCTTCCATGCGCATGCATTGGGTATTCTCCTAAAGTGACCAGTGTGGTTCTTCTTCACTGGTCGGAAGTGGCAAAGTAGAACACCCCTGGAGTCAATGCCATGGGTGCTGGAGTCTCATCATCTTCTGGGTATGGCTACTCTGCGCAAGGCCTTTGAAGACAAAGTTCCAGCAGCTGCAAATTCTGCAGTGGCCATGACCACCCTCCAGTACCATGTCAGCCGACTCCCCATCATCATCTACAACCAAGGAAGCCACTTCACACCACTCATCCCCATGGCCCCATACTCCAGCATCACACAACTCATCCAGCCAAGCAAGAAGATGTTCATCTGCGATCTTGAGGAAGACATGGATGCTGATGTCCAGCTGGGCCTGGGGGACCTCAACACTCAACTCCAAGACCTTCTGCTTCCCAAGTCCTTCCTTACTGCTGCAAGCCAGAGGATGTGGCATCCTGAGCCACCACAGGGAGAAGAGTTTGTCTTTCTATGCTATCTGTTTCTTCGCATGCAATATTCAATTTCAGCTTCCACCCAGCACCCTCTGCACCACCGCTTCTTCCATCTGCTCCTCCTCTGGAAGCTGTGCTGGAGGATGAGGAGGCCTACCTGATGGCAGAAGAAACACCACCACCATCGTCTGCTCTGGATGCCATCCTTTCACCGCGTCAAACCCACCAGCACCTGATGCATTCTCCTGGGAAGCCTGGCACAATGCCTAAAATTCCTCGCCGCCTATCTAGCTTTTCTGTCACCACTTTCATTGAAAAAAATACTTGAACAAAATCTTTGTTTTTGAGGGAGGGACATCAGGTGGAGGTACGCAGTGATGGGCTTCTGGCTGGCTGGTTTTCCTGGAGCAGCTGGACCTCTCTATCCCAAGCAACTGCAACTGCTGCCTCTCAATTTCCCTGATTTTGATCATAGATAATCTGATTCAAGCCCCTTTTATTATTACTTTTTGCTTATCATGTTTTTTTCAATGTGTACTTTACATTGCTTTGCTTTACATTTACTTATTGGGCTGGCGCGAACGGAGCATCAGCGAAGTGTCAGCGCCCAGCCCCTCTTTTCGACCCAGGTGTACGTTTTCGGGGTTATTGCTAGATCTTAAAATTGATAAGGATTTTGTGCTTCACAGAAACGTCCAATCGTTCTGATTCTTTTTGCATTGGAAAGAGCATCATCGAATTGACCAAAACTCGCGAGAAAATGCCCAAAAACGACAGAACACAAGAGAAAACTACTCAAAACCATTTGTCCGAACTTATCCTTCTCCTTCTCCTTCTTCTTCTTCTCCTTCTCCTCCGCATCTATTCTTGAAATGAGAGTAGGTATTCATTTCTTCCCCACACCCCCCTTAACCGGGTTTCTGGGCCTCATATATTTATTTATTCATAAGTCTTCAGTTAAACCCATGTTCCATGTGCACCAGTGGTGTAGTGGTCTAAGCGATCGGATAGCTGGATGAAACTGGCAGGTTCGAATCCTTCTCTGGCAATCATTTTTATTTTGGAAATTTTAAGTTGAGAAAGCAACTGGTACCATCGGCAGGTCAAAATTAAAGCTCTTTTTGCCCAAAAATCGATTGCCCTAAGTATAAATCATGAAAATTTCACAAAAATATGTTACTTTGCCAATAAATTTGCATTGTATTTCTGATTTTTGAGTCTTTTCTTTTCGTTATAATTTTAAATAAGTTCATTTTTATCAATTATTTATTTTTTTGTCCAATAATATCTTAATATATAACTATATATAACCAACAATATAAAATTTTTATTTATACATTTTATACTATATTAAAAGTGGAAGAAATATCTGGTACAATCGGCAGGCCAAATGTGAATCTCTTTTCTCCCAAAAAGTCGATTTGTCCGAGTTTAAAGTCAAGGAAATTCATCTACTACTAGTGGAATCTGCTGAGCCACCTGCATTTTGGTTTAGCGCACAATGGAAAGAGCAACTGGACTGCGCGCTAAAACAAAATGCAATTGTCTTAGAAGCAGATTCCACTAGTAGTAGATGAATTTCCTTGACTTTAAACTCGGACAAATCGACTTTTTGGGAGAAAAGAGATTCACATTTGGCCTGCCGATTGTACCAGATATACATTTCATGAAAACAACCAAATGCAATCAAACTCAAATGCACAAGAAACAA
This sequence comes from Ptycholaimellus sp. GST1_10, assembly GCA_030248095.1. Lineage (NCBI taxonomy): Eukaryota > Metazoa > Nematoda > Chromadorea > Chromadorida > Chromadoridae > Ptycholaimellus > Ptycholaimellus sp. GST1_10. The sequence continues at coordinate 158,910 of JASANA010007478.1, read as the reverse complement.
AAATTAAGAGCATTGACTTTATAAGCAGCTAAGTTGCCTGGGAAGTTGTGGGGGGGAGGGGGGAGCTCCGCGGTCACCTATTGCGCTCTGCGCCATATACTTGTTAAATGGATCCCTGCCAAAAATACGTTAACAACGTCAAGAATTCCTTAATTCAGCCAACTAGAGCATTAAAGCACAATGACGATAGAAAGGAAAAAAATCAATGTGGTTGTATCCCCCCCTAGAGGGGGGATACAACCATGGTTGTGACCCCCCTAGAGGGGGGGATACAACCAGGTTGTGGCCCCCCCTAGAGGGAGGATTATAACTGGTTGTATCTCCCCCTCTAGGGGGGCGGGACATGCCTCACTTCTGGTGTAGATGTTGGAACAGGCCATAGCCTCTATGGTAAAGCTGTTTTGTATCCTCAGAGGGAGACAGAGCCGTGGCGGTAATGAAAGGAGTATAGTTGGCGTTTAGGCGAAAGCCGGACGACCACATATCGGATGCGCTGAGTAGGTATGGCTTGACTCCAAAAATCTCCAGCAATCCAGCTTCGATGCACAGACTCTCCTGCAAATTATTAAAAACTGGGTTGAAATTAATTAGCAACCAAAGTTAAACTTCTCAAAAAAATTTCATCATAATGCAGGCAAAGCTTTGCATGGCTGCATTATGCTACCCGGGTTGCTACCCTGGGTTATGTAGCTTTGCCAGTTTGCCTGCATTATGATGAAATTTTTTTAAGAAGTTTAACATTGGTTGCTAATAAATTTCAACCCAGTTTTTAATAATTTCCTTCAAAACATATAAAATAGCTTAAAAAGAGTTCTTTTCTCCCAACATATCAGATGACCCGAGTGTAAAGCAAAAGGAATTTCGCAGCAGTCCAGTATTTTTCCGAAATTAGCACTTTTAAAAGGTCACTAAGCGTCACTATATATCCTTTATACAAGGACGATTTGTAATAACGATATAACGATTTGGATTGGGCCTTGGTAGGATAGATAATGCCTGTCTCCTTATGTTCTCCCGCTTAAAGAATATCTTCCAAATTTATAAAGTTTCTCTGCTGTCGGAATGATTTGAATGGTGTCATTTTCAGAGCGAAAGCGTCTATACCCAAGCGAATGCTAAACTGATAGAATAGAACCTACCTGAGTTCGTAGTTGAGGATCTTGGCAGTGGTTTTGTGGCTTGGGCTCCATTCCATGGGTTCAGATCTTTCATGAGCTCTGTGATGCCTAGCCCTACACTGAGGTTCTCCAATACCATCAACAATTCCCTATTTCTTTACCCTTTGCCCTCAACCAGTTCCTTGTGAGAAGAACCAGTGTCCCTTTAAAGTTTACCAGAAACAAAAAGCACTAGTTGAAGCGGAACGTTATGTGGGTTATGTGGGCTCTTCTCAATCCAGAAAGCCATCTGAGATCAATTACCTCAGCGCTTCCCTCCAGCTGATGAAAATACGCGGAGCATTTACAATAACCGCAACGCAGTCAGTCTTTGATGTAGCCGGCCCAAAATGGATATTTTGAAAGTGAAGCCCGAAAATAAGTTTAAGAAACATGGATTGAGGCCGTCAATGAATCAATGTACTTCTAAATGCAAAGCGCTGGATGTTTTGAGAGATAACAGGTGTTCAGGTCTAGAATGCAAATAACAGGGCTGTTCGTCCACTGGGAAATCGAAATTGTTTTGAACCGTTGGGGATTATTTCTAAATAGTGAAAATTAAACATCGAAATTTGGTAACTCGATGAATTTTTTTTATTTTGACAATTTCGTTTGGCACAGAGTGGATTTGAAAGCTAGCCGTGCACCTATGGTGTTGCTGCTGCTGTTATGGTTATGGTGTTGCTGCTGTTTAATTGTGTTGTTGTTTTGTTCGTCCTTTGACCCATGACTATTATGGCAGTTTTTGATTTCAAATTCTACACAACATTTATATTTCAAGAAGACTAAAATGCAACAGTTTGCGAAGGTTATGTATTTTCAAGGCGACTGGAAAGCGATATTAGGTTAGAAAAGGATGAAAAGGGCCCGGCGTAAAAACTGGAATGTATAAGTTGCGTAGTGTTGTTAAGAGAGAACGATTGGCGGCTATTAGAGCACGCAAACAAAAGGCTATGATAAAGCTGAACAAGAAAAGAAACAGGTGTAGTAATGCGAGACAGAAAATGCGAACAGTCTCGGTGCACAGAAGATGAAGAGGGGTCTATTGCATGGGGTTGTAGGGGCGCTTGTTGGCCTGAAATAGTGTCTACCAGTTGTAATTGCGGCAGGTCATGGGCGGGGCGTTGGGGCACTCCCGAGCGAAGTGGCCTATATCCCCGCACTTGCGGCAGCCGGTGCCGTCGTCGGGGCTACCACCGCCGCTCTGGCGGCACTTGCGGCATCGTCTTCCGCCAACGGCACCACCGCCGCCGAAGCAGCCGACGCCGGCGTTGTTGGGACACTCGCGGTGGAAGTGGCCTTCTTCTCCGCACTTCCAGCACCCGCTTCCATCACGGCCACCACCGAAGTCGAAGCCAGCGCTCTCCCCGAAGCCACCGCCGCCGCCGTTGGGGCACTCGCGGTCTAAATGGCCTTCCTGTCGGCACGTCCGGCACCCGCTTCCACCGCTGCCGCCGGCGCCGCCGGTGGACACTCCGAAGCCGCCGCCAGAGGAGGCCCTGAAGCCGCCGCCGCCGTCCGAGCCGAATTCACCATCTCTCATACCGTCGCCTGAGGCCCAGCCCAGCTCTTAGTTTCCTCTTCTCTGCAATGAAAGGGGCAACCCGCACGAGCGTTGCTGGATGCGAAGCCGCCGCCGCTCCCGCCAAAGCCGCCGCCGCTGCCGCCGCCGGAGCTGCCGCCTTCGAACATCGGTGACCCGTTCACCTCAAACATACCCCTGCTTCAATTCCTCGCGCTGCACTCGGGACAAGTGGAACATTGATGGCCACGGAGAAGGAGATGGCGGAGGTCGGAGTGTTGGGACGTGGTCGGGTGTTTGGAGGGTTGGCGGATAGAGCGCGAGCCTTAAGTGCCTTCAACTGTGCCTTGTAGTTGTCCCGGTCTCGTACAGCATCCAGCCGTTTCTCCTTCTCTGACACCAGCTCCGAGCGCAGTTTCTCCACCTCCGTGTTGTCCACTGCCTTCAATCATGCTTTGCCTTAACCACTACACCACCTTAACACTTTTCCTAACCCTACCTATTATATTCCGCTGATCGGTCAACAGTTTTGTGTTTATATTATGACTTGGAAATTTATAGTTGAAATCCATCACTGCCTTTGGACGCTGGAGTTTAGAAGAGCAACCTTGATATCCGGCGGATAGACATTTCGAATGTCGCTGATGGCGATGGTATGACGGCAGGAAGGGCAGAAGGCTTTGGCCCTTCCTGTGGCGCTTGTTCTAATGTGCTTATCGATGCACCTATGTGAGAATAGAAGCATGAAAATTGATCTGTGGAGTAGAATGAGGAAACGTGAAGCAGAAGCAGTGGCCGCATCGTACGTTGACCAATCTATGCTCCCCTGCCAGTGTGAAACGCTCCATGCATATGCTGCATGTCTGCAAATTTATAAACATTTATTAATTTTGTTAGGCTTTACTAATTAATAAGAATACGGAATTACATCATTCGGAAGGAAACGAGATCTTCATCCTATTTGTATATGGCTGGCATGATGAAAATAAATGAAGACTTTGTTCCCCACACAGTAGAATCTTTGCTTGAAGTTCAAATGGAATAAGAATTACGCGATAAAATCCGATTTCTTTAACTTCATTGATGCTGAGCCTCGTCTTAGCGTAAAAATTTCAACCGAGCTTTCGTCGGAGAAGTCGGAGCTTTCCTTGGCCTCCCCACCTGCACTCACTCATACTTCCTCTACTTTCTACTTCCATTTATTTATTGCTCTACTTTCTTATCCTGTTCTTTAAGCTTTTTTCCTCGCTTTACGTTTTGACAACTCTTCCAATCGTAAGCTAGCGAGAGGTGGATACTGGAAAGGAAAAGAGCTGAAAGAGGGTGAACCGAAGCCGTCTTTTTCGAGGGAGCCGCCGCCATTGGAGGGTGCACTGTTCTTAGAGGAAGCGTTTCCCCCAAAGCCTCCGCCTGCATTCCAGCCTTCTCAGCCCCTGAATAGGAAAGGGAGAAAGAAGGGGGGTTGGAAACCTTGCGGCTTGCTCTCCGTCTGGCCAGCGAAGCCTCCACCGCCGACGTTGCTCTGCCCGAAGCCATCTCCATCACCTCCAAACCTTCAACACCACTCTTCTCCACTGCTGAGCCCGATCTGAGCATGGGAGAGGAAAGGAAAGCTAAAGGGAGAGGAAAAACCAACCCGCAACCACCGCCGAAGCCTGACATCCTAGCCAGAGTGACGCTGAAGCTGTCACTGCTCGGATACTTCTCTGGCTTCTCTGGAGAAAGAACTCTAGTGACTGCCTCTGCCCCTCCTCCCCCCGCGCCCTCGATCCCAGGCACACCCCGGCAAAGCATTCCCAGGTGCATTTGAAGGCGGCTGGCGGAAAGGGCGGAAGGCCCTGACGATGGGGCAGGGTAGAGGGGGTCTGCCTGTGTGAGCCTTGCTGTGTGCAGGCAACATTGCTGGCGGCTGTAGCTGAGGGGGCGCACTGGCCTAGGCTTGCTTTCTTTCACCCCCAAGCCAACGGCCTTCTTTCCTCATCATGCCTTTGCTAGGATTTTGCGCATAACATATCTGAAAAATTATTCAAAGTATGTGGTGTCCATTGGCTTCCAAATGATCATAAATTAAGCCTTTCTCCTCCATCTTGCTCCCCTGCTCTTCTTTCACCTCCATCCCGCTCGTCTGCTGCGGTGTCGTGGATGGTTGCTGCGCTGCGGTGGTGAAGGCAGCGATGTGAGCGTCCTTGTCGAGGTTGGCCTGGCGGGCAGCTTCAAGCTCAAGCAGAAGCAGGCAGAATAGGAGGCCGATTCTTCCGCTTCACCTTCGGGCCTGGCTATCGGGCTCTTCGCCGTCCACCAGTTGGCCTTCCGAGCTAGCATTTTGTGCCCTTTGAGTGAGTGTGGTTTTGGGGAGGGCCAGATAGATAAGAGGGACATAAATAGACATGTCATGTTCTTGAAGGAAAACTAATACTTAGGCAGAGCTGAAGTCTTGAATGCAAAGTGCGTGTTTGCGAGCATGAGAGTGCAACGCTCCCGTTAATCTGCTTCTGTTGTATTATATTTCTGCATCATGCCTTTCTATGTACTATTTCAAATATTTCCGAATAATTTCCGCAAAACCTCCTATCTGAAGTGAGAAAAGAAACATTGGAAAAAATTTTAAAAATTTTAAAAGCTTGCTTGAGGGTAAAATTACAAATACAGCAAACATGCATTAACCAACATCACCAGCTCACAGTACACTACTTAAAAAATATTTATCGCTTGATAAGTGATTTTGTTTGTGTCAGAAATCAACAGAACGATAAAAAAATGAGCTCAGTGATTTTAATATTTATGCTCTGCTTTGGATGGCTAGATAATGCTCAATCAGCACAGTCAGCACAAATAACATGTTATGAAGGCCTATTCACAAAGTCAAGGAATGGGTACTACTGCCAGTCCTGTGGCATGGTGTTGGTGCGGAAAGTGAACGTGACAGTGGAGGACCAAAAGGCCTACGACATCTTCACCTTCTGCGACAAAATGCCCAGCCTTCCACCCGGCTTCAGCATCGTCAAGGACCATCACAACGACTACGACGTATACAACGCCCGCTGCTTCACCAATGAATGCAATTACCTGAAGCAAACAGATTTGAACGAAACTATTGGCAACCAGATTCCAGCCCTGCGCTACTGGTACCGTCCTAGTGTAGGAGTGAGATGTGATACCGGATCCTGTGCAAATGCTGATCTGCAATTGCGTTGGTGCCGCTCCTGCCAGGGCAGCCTTCTGATACGCAACGATAGCCGCAGCCTCAGGTCTCGAAACGCGAAAAACTTCTACCTCTTATGCTCCTGCGCTGAAGAAGAACTGAAGCCGCCCTCTGGCTATCGCCTCTTCCTCCAGCATGGCTCCGCTCAGCCGGTCTTCCAGAAGCAGTGCAATTATAATATATATGCACTGCGAGGTTGCTCTACATATTTTGTCCGGGATATGCGCAAGGCAGTGAAGCATGACTGGCCCTACTTGCAGTTCTGGCCCCATGAAAGCCCTATTGAAGGAGCTATTTATCATTGCAGTGACATAAAATATTGCTTCTTTTGTGGCGTAGTGCTGACACGAAAGAGAGGCATGGCAAAAGATGACTACTCAGCTTACAGCGTGTATCAGTACTGTGACTATGATCGCTTCCGCTTCATTCCAGAGTCCTATGAGGTCGTCGAGGTCAATGGCCAGCCTCTTTATGAACGCAATTGCACCCATTATTGCCTCTGGCACCCTCATGATCTGCCCATGCGAGTCACCGATCTCATTCCAGTGCTCAGTCACGGCTGGGATGACGATGGTCGAGTAACTTGCGTCGCCGGCTTGGTGCTCGACTCCTTCAATTCCCCCAGTTCCAGTGTACGCGTCTGCAAAACATGCAAGGCCGTTCTCGTTCGCAAGGACTCCGGCAAAGACGACGACTTCAGCACTTTCGACGTCTATCGTTACTGCAAGGACAATGAGTACCATGTGGATCTATACCTTCCTGACGCCGGCTATAGCAGAGTCTATGACGACGGTTGGGGAAGCTTCTGGGAATTTTCCTGCTCCACCTATCGCTGCAACGCTTTCACTGACGGCCTGCCCGACCAGGTCACGCATCGCTTCCCTGTCCTCCGCAACTGGCCGCATCCGCCGCCCCTTCAGTCTACTTCCAGCCTCACCTCAGCCTCCTACAGCCACTCCACTCCCCACAGCAGCCCTACAGCAGGCCTTAAGCCACGCACATCAAGGCAGGCTCTTCCCTTTTCATCCGTCACCAAGATGTCCAGCAACACCAACGCCCCTACAGCAAGCAGCAAAAGCCCTACCCCTTCAGCCGACACCCATGGCTTTCACTCCACTTCCAGCCTCACCTCAGCTTCCTACAGCGACCCCAGCCCCAACAACAGCCCTACAGCTGTCCTACAATCACGCGCATCAAAGCAGGCTCATTCTTATTCATCCGTCAGCAAGTTAGCCAGCAGTACCGATACCCCTTCGGAAGACAACAACGCCAATAGCCCGCCAGCCGACAGCAAGATCCCTCAGCTCAACAGCTCACCAGATGGAATCCGCGTCTCCTGCGCCTTTATCTTTCTCCTCTGCCTTTTCACCATCCTCACCATTGGGCAGAGCATTGTTGTCAATTAAATTGTTTGTGCTTTTTAAATCTCGTGTATCCCTATTTTAAATATGTACCATTAATTGTTCTTTTCCTTTATTTTGCAAGTGTCAATGCTTATACATGATTAGTTTAAATAGAAAATTTGCTGATAAAATTAGTTTTAGAGATGTACGGAGAGTCGACAAATAAAATTAGTCCGGACAGTCAAGGTGAGAAAACTAATTAATCACCTCCTGAGCAATCTAGAAATAATTTTTTCAATTTACTCGATTAGCCTGCTCAATATCAACCGTTCAGCCTCCCAAAAATAGTCGAAACATTTATTCAGCAATATTTGTCAAAACGATTTCCCAAATGCCTTTTCTTTTCTTTCCCAGATACTACTAAAGAAAGCCTGCAGGTATCGGAGGGCGGGGTGGAGGCGGTAGGGGCAAGCTCGGTGTATTTCAAGAGTGCTCTGGGGCCTTACAAGAAGTTTCTACTCGAACGGCCCTTCGTTTATGGCGACGTCCTAGGCCGAACCAATATCCTACTTGCCGGCGTTTTTGAGGGATATTGATGCGATTTCACTGAATGAATTCCAAAAGCTGGAATTTTGAGCCATTTTTCACGTACTTTGAGTCCCTCAATATAAAAAGGCGCTGCAGCTGGGGTGGCAAATAAAGAGGTTGGGAGGTCGAATGAAGAGAAAAAGTGACAGGAAAGAGTGGATTTGAAAGCTGGCGGCGCACCTATTGGCAATAGCCGATATAACTTGTTTTAAATTTGCTGCTATTTATTTGTATTGTTGTTTTCGTCGTCCTTTGACCCATGGCTATTATGGCTGTTTTTGGATTTCAAATTGGATGCAACATATACATTCCAATGAATTTCACATGTGGCTGGAAAATCAAGGAAAAGTATCGATTTCAAAATTGCGAACAAAATTAGCCTAACTTCGAAACAGAACATAAAACACTGCATTCAATGAACGGGAGCAAACAATGAAGATAGAACTTCCGTCTAGTGCGTCATGAGAGAAGCTAGGTACAAAGGGGTGTGTGTGCTGAAACCGCGCAGTTGAGTTTGGAGAGGCTTGTGGGCTTGGAGACGGGCGGAGTGATACATGCATGTGCACATCTCAATTCAACAGCCCCAGCCACCGCAACCTGTGCAAGCAAGATAGCCCACCTCGCAGCTGCCATGCCCCCCAGCCTCCTTTGACAATCCTTCCACACTGCTCATGCCTCCTCCGCGTTCCCTTGAAGGTTTTCGCCTCTTCAAATACCCTCATCCTCCTCGCTGCATGTATTTACACTGTTGTTGCAGGCTTGATACAGCACCTGTTGGAAGGCTGTGGGGACAAAGATGAAGCTGTCCGCAATTCCGTCACCGCTGCGCTTCAAAATATCGGCAGGCATCAGATCCTCCTGCTCCTCAACACTGCACAGGCCTTTCTCACCGCCAACCCCAAGGTTCCCTAGTCCTTTTTCTGCCCTTGGTCTGAGTTTTGGTAACCAGGAATTTTGATTGAGCTTTCGGGCAAGCACCGAGCGGAAGTGCTGCGAACGCTAGAAGCCATCTGTTCGGATGGGCTGGCCGGATTGGACGATGCTACGGCCGGCCTTCTGGTCAACCTGGCCACTCAAGAGATGACTATGAGCAAGGTTTCTATTGTTTGGTTTTTCCATCTGGAAATTTTCAAGATGTCAAGATTCTCAGAGAAATCGAAATATTAATGATAACATCACTTTTGCTAATTGAAGTCGCTCAAGGCCTATGAAAAGAAACACAAAAAAGAGACTGAGCAAGAAGAGCTGGTAAGCTTTGAATCTTCATACTGGCTGCTTGGTTTACATTTCTCAGGTGTGGACTGGGGAAAACTCGGGAAGAGGACTCGGAGCAGAACTAAGAAACATGAATTTGCAAGGAGGCAGAGGAGTGGCAGGGCGCGGGCTCGGCGCTGCTGGTCTGTCTGGGTCGTCGCTTCCCGGCCTCCGTTATGGAGTCTCTGCTCCAGAAGTTTCAGCCAGGCCACGTCCCGCACCCGGCTGTCGTCCAGTGCCTCGGCGCCATCGCCTCCACCAACGGTACCATTATTTTGCCCACTTTTTCTTCCCGACTGCCAAATTGTGCGCCTTTGGCTCATTTTTGACAACAGTGCATTTTTTGGCATTTTATTTTCACACTGCGATTATGGTTCATTGTGATCAGGAATTAGTCTTGTGATTCAGCAAGACAGCCTTAGGATCCTTGATCTAGATGGGCATGGCTAAGACTTTGCCCATGCAAATTGCATACGAGTTTTGATCAGCAGGAAGAAAATGTTGCAGCTTTCGGATTCGTGCCTTTCCTCTCAGACCTGCTGAGCAGAGCCGTTCCCATGCTGGCCAGCATCAAGCAGGACTCACTCAGGCGCATCTTCGCCATCTGTGAGCGCTGCTATAAGGTCAAGGAGGGTGAAGGGGGATGGGAGAGACTTTGAAGCCATGCGAGAGTTCGCGGAGAGTCTGCTGGAGTACGTGAACAATGTGGGGGAGGCGCCGGACCCAACAGTTGGCAAGGAGGCCTTTGCCGGCCAGTTTGCGGCAGCCTTCGACGCCTTGGCCTCCTCTTGGCTCAGCGCCAAGGACCTCAAGGTAGACCATGGCTACCCCTGCAGGTGTCTATGAGGGGTCCATTCTGAAGGTGAGGGTGGCCACAGCGGAGTGTCTGGGCGAAATAGCTCGTCTGCTGGAAGCTTCCAAGCTGAACGAAGAGCTGCGGCGACTCTGTCAGGCCATTCTCGGCCTTTACAAGAAGACCACGGACCATCACCCGCTTAGCAAAGTTCAACATCCTTTAAGACTCCGCAGTCTTCCATTGCAATGGTTCAGGGAATGTGTGGGTTGTTGGAAGCGGCGGTAGTTGATGAATCCTGCCCCTTGGAGCCTTATTTGGACGAGATTTGGAGTACACTTTTCCCACTGGTACTGGTTCTACTGAACATCAGTTTAATTATTCGAAGCAAAAAGCATTCACAAGGTCTGTGAAGAAATCGACTACAGCAATCCTACGGGTGCCAAAAACCACGCTGAAATCCAGCGATGCTTCCATGTGACAGGCAAGACAAATATTTACGGCCAAAATTAAGTGAAAGAAAATAATTGATTTTAAGCAACCCGATATGCTGACAAACTCGTCTACTACCTACTGCAGCGCATGGCTTCTGGCCAAGAAAAGTGGCGCCTAGGTGCCTTGGGTGTCATCCGGCATCTCGTCAACAACTCCGGCCCCTTCATGGAGGACAAGAAGAGTCTTCTTCTCCTCGGTCTCAAACCCGTCCTAGCCGACCCCGCCTCCATCAAAGTCCCCCTTCTTCATCGCCTAGCAAACAGCAGAGCAAACGTAGCTGATTGACAGACGAAGAAGGTTCTGTGCCAGCTGTCCGTGGCGCTGGCGGACCACCAGTACCTGGTGGACGGGGAGGGCGGCGGCCAACTCGTCGTCGACTTCCTCGTCCGCAACCTCCTCGCCCCAGAAGAGGTTCCTCACTTCTTCCCCTTTGCCTGCCACCACTTCTATGTGTCCTGCCACCAATTTTATGGCCCAGAGCTCTGGCCCTTTTAGTGTTCGGGCAAGAAGAACCTGGCAGAGGATGTGGCTGGCTGTGAGTCGGTGCGCAACGCCTGCGCCAACGCCCTCCTCACCATCGCCACCAACATCGCCTCTGCCGACGACGTGAGGCTGGCTTTCAGACTGATCAACTCCTAACAGTAGCTGAAATAGCCCTGCAGCTGCTGTGGGAGCACCTACTGGAGGTCCTGTGCACGGAGGGCGCCGGCAAGGTCCTGGCCGAGCTCTACAAGCCCCTCGCCTCTCTCGCCGCCCGCCGCAAAAGTCCCGACGCCGAGCTTCAGTGGGAGGATCTGGTCGTCAGCAACTCCAGGCACTTCCATCTCTCTTAGGATGCTAACATCGGACAAATGGAAAATAAATCCCCAGGATCCCAGGAGCCAGTCAAGTGCTCTGCCGCGTCCTGGTAAGTTTAGGCGCAGGACTGGAGCTTGGCCGTAAACGAGCCACGGCAGCTCTGGCCCTGCTCCGTCTGGTGGCCGGAGCTGCTCATGCCGCCCTCGCAGCCCCAGCCGGCCAGGCCATGCCCAACCTCCAGCTGCTTCTAGAGGGTCTTCTAGCTTCTCTAGACCTGGGAGGAAATAGGATTGAGTGGTGTGCAGAGAAGGAGCTGAGCGAGGAGGCTTGGGAGACGGCGGTGCTGAGGCTGCTGGGCGAGCTGGTGACGGCGGTGGCGGAGGGTGAATGGCGTCAGAGTCTTGCTGCTGCCCTGGGGGCCCAGTTTCATCTTTACAATGCCTATCCCAAGGATAAGGCTGGCTTTTTCTTCAAAACTCAAATTTAGTCAGATAAGCGAATTTGCGTAAATTGAAGGCCTTCCTTTTCCGATGCCTCGGCGGTGTGCTGGCGAAAATAGCGGACCGGCAGTTTGTGATCAGTCATCTGGATCTCGTCTTCCGCTCTATGAATCACGCTTCACCAGAGGAACGAACGGTTCAGCCAATCATCTTCTGATGGTCAAGATTGAAGATATCAGAGATTGATGGATTGGCAGGGCTGTGCACAAGGGGTGGGTTTTTGTGCGAGCGTGCACACGGATCTAGTGCTGACGAAGTTGGAAAATGTGGCCAAGTGGGAGCACCAGAAGAAGGCCGGAGGCATCCTCAACTTCATCAAGGTGCTGGGGGAGTGATAGGAGATGAAAAAGACGAAAAGAGGTTGGACAGGAGAACATGCCGCGGAGTGGAGACGGGGAAGGAAGCTCACTGCGAGCCGCCATCATGCTCTCCTACGGCTACCTCCTCTTCTACTGCCCCACTGACAACGTCGCTCAGAGATTGGAGTCCACTGTGCTTCGCTTCCTCAAACACTACCTGGAGAAACCCAAAGTTATCCTGAAGACTTGCGAATGTATCTAGGAGATATCCTTCTTACGGGATCTCAGTTTATCTGAGAAGGAAGGTATAGCCTAACGGCAAAATACCAAATGAAAGTGAAGAATCGCGGCAGCAAATGAAAACACAAATGGTCTTCTTCTCATTTCCAGGACGTCCTTGTGATGGAAGCTCTGATCGGCACCATCGAACTGATCGCGAAAACCGTGCATCCAAGTCATCTGAAGGCAGAGTACACCTTCCTGCAGCGAGACCACCTCATCGACTACATCAAGGCATCCACTTTTCCCATCCCTTGAACCTTGCTGATTTGATACTTAGTTTGAAGGACTATGTGAAGAACGAAGGGAGCCCGGAGTCAACCAGCAGCGACATACGACGCCTCTCCTGTTCTGCGATGTCCTTCCTCATCCAGCTGGAGCCTTTTCCCAAGGAGCAGGTTGCTAAGTTCCTAAAGCCTCCTGAAAGTGAGAGGGAAAAATGCAGGATCTCTGGTCCCTGCTCAGTGTCCTGAGCAGCCACATCTACCCCCTGTCCAGCGTCAAGAGCCCCGCCAACGACAGCTCAGAGGCCGGCCTTCGACACACCCTCAGCGCCCTCAACAACCTCTACTCTGCCATCATCACTCGAGAGGCTACCAGCGACACTCTCGCGCTTCTTGTCAAGGCAATCTATGCTGCTCATTCGGACCGCCTAGCCCAGCACCCTCATAAACTGCAGATGATCCAGCCATGGCTCATCTCAGCCAAGGACGCGGAACGGGAGAGAGCACTGGATTCCCTCAGTGTCATCCTGAGCCAATACTACATCAGCGCTCGCGATTGCTGCCTCGGCGTAGCTTCCTTTAGTCCCTCCTCTAAATATCTCTCAGACTAGAATCTATATTGCCCCAGAAAGCGACGGAGTTCACGGTGATGGGCGGACTGCTGGGTAGATTGGGGCCTCGCCTAGCCGACCCAGCCCCTTCCATACCCACCCGGAGCCTTCGCTGCATCCAGCTCACACTTCAGCTCGCCTTGCTTCACAAGGGTTCCCTTGTCTCGTCTTTTTCTTGAAGAGGGTCGTGAGAAAGAAAGCTGGCCTTAGGGCTGGGCAAAGACTTCGTGGATGAGGAAGTGGAGAGCTTGGGCGATGCTGCCTGGGCTGCGCGATTGGAGAGCAACAGTGGGCAGACTGGAGTAGTAGAGTGGCTGGCCTCAGTGGCGGAAGCTCGTCTTCCTCCGCTGCAGATGCAGACCTACCTCAGGTTCACCTCCTCCTTCCTCTCCCCTAGGTCACACAGGCCAAGCTTTCAGTGTTCTGCTGGAGACCCTGGGCGAGGCGTCCTCGGCAGTGTCTCTGGCTGCTGCCACACTGCTGAAGCAGGCGGCCAGTAGGAGAGGGGCTCATCTGCACCTCGAGGTTGCAGTCGGCTGGTAGGAGAAGAGGATGAGTGGACGGAGTTTTGAAGGCAGAGAAGATGACTGGAGCTATTTTGGAGAAGCTGGAAGCCTCGGTATCGGTGAGCACCTACGCGGAGGCCCTGGCAGCCCTGCACAGTCTGGCCCAGCATCACCTCTCCACCTGTCTAACTGTTCTCGCCGCCCGCCCTCTGCCCTTCTCCCAGTCCTCTATTTCCCTCCTCCCATCGGTTGCCAAAGAAAAGCAGTTGCAGAGCGGTGGTGGACGCATGGCAGATGGTTGGGAGGGACGCAGGGCTGTTCCCGGGCGCACTGGACTGGGTTCTGGAGGCGGCAGAGGCTGCTTTGCCTACGGCTGCCGTGAGTCCAGAGGGCGGGCCGCATCCTCTGGCCGCCGTGCCAGCTCTTCAGGCCCTTGCTGCTCTACTGGAGACGCTCAAGGTCAATCCCTCAGACGCTGGCAAGGGGGTGAAGAAGAGGGATTTGGCAGGCGGGAGAGCCGGAGGCAGCTGTGCTGGAAGCCTTTCCGAGGATCCTGACAGCAGCTCTGCTGCTGACGGCCAGACTGGCGCCCGCCCAATTTCCCAACCTCACCAATCCGCCCGGCCTTATCAAGCCCGAGCTGCGCAAGCTTCATGCCAAGGTACTTCAAAACCATTTGAGCCATAAGCCCCAATTTCTTGCTATCAGAAATAGACAGAATCACCAAACGAATTCACAGGAAACACCTCAAATATTGCAAATACAGCGGGTGTAAGCTCACATTGTGTCAATACAAACAAATACAGGTGGTCATCTTAGAGAATAGCGCAGAGGCTTGCGAGGTAGGATGACATAGGCCAGGGGTATGAAGAGGAAGGCATGTAGGAGCCCCAGTAGGACGACAAGGACGACTGAACGGTAGAAGGTTCGCATTAGGTCGCAGGGCACTGGAGCCACGCACAGTACCGCTGCCGCCGTGGTCAGTCCCGACTGCACCAAAGGCCAGCCCATCCACCGAATGGCCTCGCCCACCTTCCAATCATCATTATTCCTCCTTGAGGAGAGACGGGGAATCGATGGGACATTTTGGGCCGGCAGAAGCTGGCCAGGGTTCTGCTCCAGGCGCAGGATGACGTGGGTGGTGAAGTCCACCGCAAAGCCTACGCAGATGAGCAGGCAGATGAGGGTGAGGAAGTTGAGCACTGTGCCTAGGGCCGCCAAAGCGCCCAGGACCCCTGTTCCCTTTTCTTTCTATCACCTTAGGAAGACGGAGAGAAGACAGACCGATTTGAATGGAGAGAAGCGAAGCGATGATGAGATAGGCTGTGCGGCTGGTTCCCGCGACACTGAGCAGCTCCAAGCCGGCCAGAAAGCAGGAGGCACCTACGACGGCTATAGCGGCAAGCCCCAGGGTTTGCCAGCAGGCAGGCCGAATGACAGCCTGCGAAATATCAGCTAAGCTTAGGGCAACGGTTGAAGTATGAAAGAAGAAGGACTGTGTGATCGGAGAGTAGGAAGGGGAGAGCGAAGGGAACGGCACGGAAGTGTGGATATTGGTGGAGTATTCGGCGGACGGCGGCCACCATGGCTTCGCGCTGCTGCCAGGTTCTTCTCCGCGCAAAGTAGGCCTTGAAGTGGAGGCTGGTGAGGAGCTGATAGGGTTGTTGAGCAGAGCAATTGAGGCGAAGATGGTGCCAGAGGCCGGAGTCCTCCAGAAAGGGCAGCAACTCGTCGGGGTTGTAGAAGCCGCGGATTTGGTCAGAGCCGCCCTAAGAGCAGAATTTGTGGAAGGGAATTGTGCAGGGTTTGGGATTCGGTTTCTTCTGAACCTGAGGCCCGTCTCCGATAAAGGAGAGGTGGTCTAGATAGTTGGGCAGCCAGAAGCCGCGTATGCCAGCAAAGCCGTCCAGTACTTTCAGCTCCTCCACAAATGATAGTAGGCTTTGGTAGGCGGTTTTGCTGCGCATGTCTGGCGGGGATCGGATATAAATGTTGACGCCTATCAAGCTTCGCATGGCCTGCAAGAGGGGCAATCGAAGGTGGAATTGTGGTAAGAGGCGAAAACTTCGTCTTCCATGATGCTGAGGTAGCTCTGGTAGGGCGATGAGTCTAGGATGAGATTCCGTATGCTCACATTCACTTCCAATCGGCCCGCTGACATCAGTGCCAGCATTATGTACAATATCCATAGAACACCCAGAGTAGCTCTGAAAACTAAACATCCCCTTTTTTCTTTATCTGTTCAAATCTTGGGGATTCAATCATGTACATTAAACTGGGTTGAATAAATTCATCCGAAAAACCACTAACCTGAATTTTCGAAACAAAGCATTATTCCCATTTCCAGACTGCGCTTGCTTTTCTCGTTTAGGGCGGAGAATTTCGACGACAAGGATGCCTAAGGTAAAGAAAGTATAGAAGGAGGTAGAAATATTTAATGCAATCATGCCTTTTTGTTGAATTGAGCATCTCGATGGCAACAATGCTTATTCACAGCATTTCTTTTGCTGAGGTACATAACGGCCGGGAAAAATGTAATCTAAAAATTTGCAATGAGACAAATTGTTAAATTAGGTTAAATTCATGAACCTGATAAATGTAGTCGGCTAAGATACAGCAAGAAGCAAAGATGCAGAAAATCCCAATAGCTTCCACCGGGGCCAGAATGTAGCCCATGACCTTTGAGAGGTAGGTAAGCTTTGTCAGAAACTTAGGGCGCTTGGGGCTGAGCAACTAAGCACAGAACGTCGGTAGCGGTGGTGAGACTGATGGAAACGGCAGCTTCGGCCATCGTCTGACTCAGTCTCTCCTCTGCAAATCCGCCTCTTCAAATGCGCTCCATCTATGAGTCCAAGGACACCAGGTGAAAGACTGTTGCCGCTGAGTTTCCAGGCTCGTATGAGAATGAAAGAATCGTCGATGCCCACTGCTCCCACCAGAAATGGCACCAGCGACATCAGTGGGTTCAAATCGATGCCTCAACTCTGGTCAATATTTGAGTGAAAATTAAAAAAATAGGGAAAGAAAAATAGAATCACCAGAGGATAGGAGGCAGGCATAGGCGGTGAAGCAGGAAAGACCCACAGAGGCAAATCCTGCGAAAGCCAGCCAAGCATTGCTGTGCTCAGCCTCCGGCGACACATTCGTCGCCATCACACAGACTACCAGCACTATCACCATCAGCAGAACATACGGATCCGACACCTAGCATCGTCCTGGTTTCAGCTAAATCTGCAAAAAAATGGAAGTTGTAGGCCCCAAACTTTTCGGATGTTGTCCAGCTCCCGATCCACGCTCTCTCTAGGCATGGTGACTGTGACGAGGTCGCTGTCATTGCCTAGTTCTTTCAGCCAAAAGGCATGCACCTTGTCCGCCAGCAAAAACTCTCCTCAAATTAGGCTGCTGCATCTCAGAGCCATCAATTGACGACAAGTTGGAAGGGGACCTTCTCTAAGAGAGGCGTTGTTTCGATCGAATGCAGTGAAGGCGGAAAGAAGGATGACGGAGGCTTTGCTGATGAAGGTCCCGTGCTTGCTCAACTCCACATCGTACACTGCCTCTCCGATTGGTAGACTCAACCCTGCCAGCTCCACCAGTGGATAGCGCACCTCGACTTGAGACATTTCAAACACCCATCCCAATCTCAGCCGAGGAGGGAACCTTGAGGATATCGCTTTGTCCACTCTCGAATATATCACGATGAGATCTGAGCCAAAAGTTCTGGTCTCTTGGACAGCCGAGACGAGGGTTGCAGAAATCTTGGAAACGCAAAAAGCCGCCTGGTAAAGACAAACTTTGAGCCGCTGAAAAAGTAGAGCTTGACGTTAAACCGAGAGCTGGGAGAGTAAGATTAGAACGCCACTCTTGGTCCAGGCTGCGAATCCTGTCCAGAAGCCAAGGCTCTAGCAGATTGCGTCTTGTTCGGGACTTGATCAAAGTATGGATGACATGTCCAAACTTATCGATTTGCTTCCCAGCAGCAGTGTATTCGTCCCTGTGTTCTAGACGCGTCAATCCATCTATCTCTCCAGCAAGAAAGTTTAAAAACGGAAATCGGCAGGACTGCTTGTCCCTAGAATCTCTGCTCCAACGTCCCAGAATAGAATCCCAGTGGTTCCATTGTGACTCCCAAGCGATGAAAAGGTCATGCTCCAGTAAGCTCGGAGAATCTGTGCCAGGTCATTTTCCCGCTTTTCCTTTTATACCAGCCAACGAATAAAAACCAGGCGGACTGAAGAGCACAGCCAGCTCAGTATTCTGACGAGCTTGGAGGAGTATTGGAAGCGTGAGCAGGGAGACAGCCAAAGGTACGGCGAGAAAGATCCAGGCAAATTTGGCCACCACTCTTCCATAGACAGCGAACAGTCGATGGAGCAGGCCTTGCCTCATCGAAAGCTCATTCCAGGCGCTCTTGGCAGAGTGAGACGATTCCTGCAGGGAGGGGCCAGTTAGACCGCTTGTGTGCCGGGGAAAAAGTCGCATAAACGAGGCAGGGTAACGGTGGGTGCAGATTGGGCAGTGTGTCCGTGGGAGTGTGAGAGGCGGTGAAAGTTTGTGGCAGGCGGAGAGAGTGAAAGAAAGAGTGCCATGACGCTGCCCACTTCACCTTTGATGGGGACCAGTTTTACATCTCCTTCTTTCCAATCATGATACTCCGGCCCCCCAGACACATCTTCAAACTACTCCACACAAGTGCACTTCCTTTCAGCCAAGCAAAAGCATGGCAGCAAATGATCGCAGCAAAGTGACATAAGACGGAATGAAGCGAAACAATGGCTTTGATATGCAGCCGGGTGGTGTGGGGGTGGCGGTGCTGAAAGCTCTGCTGGTCCGCTGTCGACAGGACGAAATGCTGCTCAGCCTCAATGCCAGAGAGGCGATTTGGACGGACTTCCAGGACCCTCTCTACTACTCTACCGCCGTTTTTCCCCATTCAAGCTTCCCCTCCCTGTTCCCCACCCTCCTGAATTGAGGTCTGGGAGCTGGGCAGTGCCCTGGGCCAGTTCTGCAGCTCGGCTTGGGTGACAGAGACAGTGGCTCTACTAGAGCCGCATATGGACGAGACCACCTCTGAGGCGGACAAAGTCCACCCACCATCTTCCAGTATGAATGAAGCCATGTGACAGTCTCTTTTAGGCAGTGGTGGTGGCCACAGCCGGTTCCCTGCTGCGCTGGGTGGCAGGCTGGGATGATGCAGAGGCCCGCGGCGCCCTCCTCCACTCCCTCGTCTCCGTCCTCATCAAGGGCCTGGCGGACCAGAACAGCCTCCTCGTCCGCAAGGTCGTCAACGCCTTCTTCCACTTCTAGGCAGAGTGGCAGGGGGAGTTGCAGCTGAGTGTGCGGGGTCTGGGAAGTGTGGCGGCCTGTGGCGGAGAGGAGCTGGAGCTGTACCGGGGGACGGCGATTTCGGGCATGATGGCGGGCTTGGAGGATCCGAAAGACTTTAGGGACGAGGTGGCTCTGGAGGCCATGCAAGGTTCTTTTAGACTTATTGGACAGAGCCCTTCGTTCAACCACCAGTCAATGCAGGTCTATCGAAGTTGTCCAGCAAGCTAAGTCCAATCCAAGTCCAGCCCATACTCATGCCTGTCCTGCTGCGTCTGCGGCCTTGTTTCGAAAAAGTTTTCAAAGTTTTTTTTTAGTTGCACCTTCGATGAGTGAGATTGAAATGCAAGGAAAGCGGGGCTTTGCGCAGCGTAGCCTTCCATCTGCTGGGCGAGCTGGGACGTTTCGGAACAGAGGAGTCCTACGCGGAACAGCTGCAGTCCAATCTCATCGCTCTCCTGCTTCACCTCAACGACGAGGAGCCCGCCGTCCAAGAGGTCCCTCAACTTCATCCATCTTCAGTCCCCTAGTTTCTTTCCTGCTCTTCCTTTTCAATAGGCGGCCGTAATGTCCTCCCCAAATTCATTTCCAAATGAACAAAAGAAGGAAAACACAAATTTGGCAGGCCTGCTCCTCGACGCTGGGCAAAATAGAGGAGCTGCTGGGGATGCCTGCACTGGTGAGCTCCACAGGCAGCGGCGTCGTCAGCGGCCCCGCCTATGCTGCTTTCTTATCCACTGCTGCTGAGGCCATGGTACTGCTAGTATCTCTTCTACTTTTTGCCCCTCTGATTCTGGGAAAACGGGCCGATGTTCAGGTAGAGAAGCAGGGGAGTCGCCTGAACCAGTGGGCCTTGAGCGCCGCACAGTATCTCAAGTCGGAGTCCGCCCGGATTCGAGCCAATGCTGCCCTTCTCACCGGTGAGTTTTCAAGGAAGTATAGAGGACTGAAGGCGAAAGAATGGACTTGAAGGAGCGTTGCTGGAAGCGGCCCCGGCGAAGCTTCGAGGAACGGTGTCCAAGGAGGTCATCTTCCCAGAGCTTGGAGCTCTGCTGTCTGACCCGGATTCTGTCCAGGTAGCAGCTTTTCTCAGGCTGGGAGATTTGAAAGAAAGCGAAGGGAATGTTTTAAGGTACGGGTAGCAGCTGCTTCAGCAATTGGATCACTTCATTCTTATTGAACACCTCATCCATGATCTTCCCAGCTTTCCAGGCCTTATTTTCCTAGTTTTACTGCTTGGCGGACAGCCTCGGCTTTCGAAGATTCCTTTTTGTAGCTTTTCGATGGCACTTGTGTTGTGATTCTTCATACGCTCAGTCAGAAACATGCTACAGTGATGGGTCGATATTTAGGAGATTATGCGGAAAAGAATAATCTTTTGAAACTGCATTGTTCAAATCGCAAACGGGAAAGCGCAAGATGAAAAGACAAAGCCATTGATGGCGACAAAGCTCGTGCTAAAAGTATCTGGAAGGATTCTCTATGTTTGCGGGGATGCGAAATGATGCACGCATAGCTGAACATAGCTGGATAAAGCCGTTGCGGAATTTGGGCGATGTTTGATGGGAAACAGGTGGCATGAAGCATGATTAAAGAAAGTGAAAACTAGAGGGTTTAAGGGGAAGGTAGGCGGCGCTTGGAGTACCTCCTCCCGTAGCTCAGTCGGTTAGAGCGCTGTACTTATAAGCGATTGCTCAGTCCGCATGAGTAATGCAGATGTCGGCGGTTCGAGCCCGCCCGGGAGGGAATGTTTTGCCCTTTTTCTTTTTTTTCGTATTTTCACTTTTATGTTTTTGCTTTTTATTTCGCCACAATTGAGGGAAAATATTGAATTGAAAAACTCAATTTTCGATGAAAGGGCAAGCAGAACAGTTAAAAAAAATGAGATCAAATATCCATAAGTATTTGAGGTTTATCGGATGGACGATCCTTTTGCCTTTTAGGCAGTGTGAACTTGGATTCACCTGCAAAATTCAGTTCTGTTAGTTTTTCCCTCTATGACTGATGGGTTCTGACTTTTTGGATGGAAGAGGCGGTTGGACAAGGCAACGATGGGCTCCACCAGGCTGTTTCTGTCTTTCGCAGTCACTTGATAGTGTGCAACTGAAATTTTCTTTTAGCTTTTTTTAAAACCGCTGAGATGTAAAGCCGAAGAAAACCTCTTTCGCGTACAGCCCATGCCTGAGCGAATTCCTTGGTGACGACCTGCTTGTCCTTGTCGGCTTTGTTGGCGAGGACGAAGATGGGAAGGTCCGCCTTCTTCTCCTGAAAACCTACCAAGTTGTACTCAGTTGGCGCATTCATTATATTTCTTTTATTTGCTGTCTGTTTTTATCAATTTACCTTGGCCAGATGCCGATCGATGGACTTCTTGAGGTGGTCTAGTCTGTCGAAGGACTCCTGCTCCCCCACGTCATACACCAAAAGAAACGCATCTGCCAGCAGCAGGTACGGCCTTCTTCAAATACCCTTCCCTTCTTTCCCTCCATCAGGAAGAGAGAATGCAGAGGAGTTAAAGACCGGAGTTCCAGCAGGCTTTCAGCAGCCAGACCGGCGGTGTCGTGAAGTATGAGAGTGTCCTTGGCGCCGGCCTTGTCCCCGTCCACGGCCAGCGTGTAGGTGTCGTCCAGGGTAGGCTCGTAGGGGGCCTCCGTTATGTCCCTGAGCAGGGCCAACTGCTGCAGGATGGCCGTTTTGCCCACGCCTTTCGCCCCCGCCACCACAACTCGACTCTGCTTCCCCATTTCCTTCCTATTCCCAAGCCTATTTCCACCATCATCCTCTACCCATTCAAGTAAGTGCTTGGCAGCAATATCCTTGCCAGACACAATGCAAATTGAAAAATCGTTTACTACCTTGGTAATGAATGAAAATGTTGGAAAAAAGGAATGAGGCATCATCTCCTAGGCATTCTTTGGTCTCTTCTAGGCTGCGGACCCGGCGGTCGGCGACTGCGCAGCGGTGGGCGACCTCGCCTCGCTGCAGCTGCCATCCACTCACAGGACACAAATATAAAGCAATGGACAAACCATCGGAATTGAGCCGTTGGCCGGCGTTGTCACGAATCTGACGGTAGTGATTGCGCAGGCGACTGGAGGCAAGACTGCTGGCAGTTGGCTTCCGTGGCGGTGCTCGCCTGGTATCAATAGCTTCTTATAAAAGCACAGGAAAGCAGGAAAGCGAAATGGGAACCTGACGGGACCGGCTTTTCGTTCAGCCTTGGCCATGCGGTTGGGGAGCGGAGGAGCTTTGGCAGCGCCGCGATTGCTGAGTCCGCCTCGCTTTTTGGGCCCCGGCCCCGATTTGCCACCGCCCTTGTCACCGCCGGAAAGGAGCAAATTATTTCAAGATGATTTCAAAGGGGGAAGGAGGGAAGAAGAAACCCCGATCTGGGCTTTTAGGACGCAGGGCTTCGATGCGATCCGAGCAGCCGGTGGTTGTGAAAGGCACCTGAAAGAGCAGATTTTAGAGGCTTAATGGAGGCTAACTCGAGAACCTTGCGGAAAAAGCTGCGGTAAACTTCGCCGTCGTAGTTGCTGGTCGTCAACTCCTTGCCGACTGTTACCTGTAGAATCGAGGTGTTCAAAATTATTGGAAAAACTTTTGCGGACTAAGGTTTGCGATTTTATTTCCAATTTTTGCATAATTTTCTTTTTGGGAAAGTTGAAAGCTTTGCTTTTTATGTTTAGTTTTCGTTTCAATATCTCAGAAACATGCAAATATTTACCTTTCCGCGGCGATATGTTCGTTATCAAAAAGTTTTAAACTAAAACATTTTTCTTCGGCTTAAAGATTTTGCAAACCACTTTTCAGTTTCAAAAAAAGATTGAAGTCAATATTAAATTTTGTATCCCGATAGTGCAAGAAATTGAAAGACTGAAACAGGTGGCAAAATTTACTTTTAGATTTTTGAAATGGTAAATCTACGAAGTATTAATTTGTGTAATCGTAAATCTTGAACACATTTTTTAATTTTAAAACATGAACGATTAAAAACAGCTTGTGAAAATCCAACATTACAAAGTTAACAAAAGGAAGGTGTACCACGCAACAAAAAGTATTCTTGCGAAGATGAAGTTTACGATTTTAAGATTAGAAGTTGCATTCGAATTTGTAGTTGTAAAACAATTTAATTGTTGTTTTATTCATTGATATTGTAATTTGCTAATTAAATTTTTCAACTTTTATTAACGTTGAAACTAAGATGATCCCAGATTATTCACCAATGATTATCCAATCTATGCTGAAAAAACAAAATTCATGAGTTGATTGAGTTTTTGCAGTATAAGTTTTTGCAGTATAAGTTTTTGCAGTATTTTTGCAGATAGGAAAAAGCGTTTGTAACCCAGCCAGGTCGAATGGTGTCCTCCCTGCCGAAGAGGTGAAGCCGACGACGGCCGAGGCAGAAGTGCTCCGCGATCAGGAAAATCTCCTCCGGTTTCCTTCTTGGGTCTTCCGTGGGCCCCGGCTCCTCCGCTATGATCAGGTCGATGTCCACATTGGCGTGGATGAAGTCCCCGTCCACCGATCGCCTCACCGTTCCCTCAAGCTCTCATTCTTTCAACAAAAGGAGATGCAGGGCCTCAAGTAGCCCCCACCTTGATGCCCATCAAGCAGTGCTCGGTGGTGCGGTGGAAAGCGGCGCCGGGCTCCAGCTGGGGTCTGGGGGCGCCGGGCGGGGTCTTCTTGTTCGTCTTGATCCAGCAGATGTCCTCGCAGCGGCGGAAGCCCCAGCGGCGCAGGCAAGCTCGACCCTCCGCCAGTCCAGACGGTTCAGACCCGCACCTGTCATTATCGCTTTTGTAGAGGGATGCAAAGGGTGAAGAGAGAAATGAGAGGGACGGTGCAGGGTGAACTGTTGAAGGGGAGGGACAAGAGGGGTGAAGAGATGAAGGAGAGAGACGGGAACGGTAAACATGTAAGGAGAGGGAGGGGCAGAGTGAAAGGATGAAGGAGAAGAGGGAAGGATGAAGAGAGGAAGGCAGGAGAGCAACCATAGCCAGATGAAGCAGCGGGAGTCGGCGAGGGCGGCGACGTTGAGCTGGGCGATGTCGGGCCAGGTCCAGGACTCGTGGCTGAGCGGAGGCTCGACGAGGATGACGTCGAAGCGGGTGCCGAGGGCGGCGGGCAGGTCCAGGTCGTGCAAGTCCGCGGCCAGGTACATGGGCGGCGTGGCCGTCTCCGCCACCAGCCCGTCCTTCAGCTCCACCAGCTCCTTCAGCCGCGGGTACTCCTCGAAGCGCTCCTACAATTGCCCTCCCAATCCTTCCACCTTTTCAGGAGGGTACGTCTGTAGGGTTCACCTGCAAGCCGGGGTCTCGAATAAAGTTCTGCGGCCTCTGTCCGGTGTCCACAAAGTTCTTAAAACAGTCATTATGCCACTCTTCCATTGTATCTTAGGCTAGCTACTTCCCACAACCTGTGAGTAATCGTTGTGCGGGTTGGCGCTTTGGGTGCCTTTCAGGAAGCGGCTGCTGGCCTGATAGGCTTCGCCACCTGTCTCCAGACCACCTTCATCCTCCCACTCCCCTTCAAAACCACTTCTTGCCTGCTTTCTCAGCTACTGAAGGGATGAACCTTTGGGGAATGAGTTGGGGAGGAGAGGATGCGAGGTGGAGGGACGATCGGTGCCTAGGAGACGGCTGAGCTGGGCTGGGGAGCCTGCGCCTAGAGACTGGGAGAGCAGCTCTTTCCGGCGAGCCATGCGAGCTTTGCGCCGCTCCATCGAGCTAAGGCCGCTGTCTGACATCTTCGCGGATGTTTCAATTTGGCCCGGGCTGTTAGGCCTGCAGCCAAGATTTAGGGGAAGAGGGTGAGTAATTTGCGCAGAATGGCGATGAATACATAGACAGGCGTGCGTATGAAGGGGTGTAGGAGGAGTGGGGTTCAATGGGGGCCGAAGGCAGGAGCTCTAGCTGAGGACGGAGTTGAGGAGTGACCAGATGCCATGGAAGGTTACTTGGAGGAGAAGGAGCTGGTGGCTGATGGCAAGGAGGAGGTCGGCATCGCCATTCGAAATGTCCCTATTTGCCAGGCCCTTTTTACTCTCTCGATCCATTCACTGTCAATTTCAGAAACTCGGGGACTTGTACAATGTCGTCGTCTTACCGCTCCCGCCCTGGATGTTCAACGACTTCAACTCCATGTGGTTCGGTTTTACTGCCGAAAATAGCATCATCGATTTTTGGCAGTGCGCATGAGTCATGGTGGAAGAAAAGAAATTCGTGTTGATATAAAGAAATTGATAGGTTTCGTATATTCGTGTGGATGATGACCTCGTCGATAATGTTCAACGCAGTCGGGGCCCTGATAGCAGCTGTGACGCTTAGAAAGCACCCGCAAGCTCGTTTCTTCTGGTGCCTGCTTCTCTGTTAGTTTACACCCAATATTTTCACTTGATCCCAATTCTCTTCGAATGGATAAGGAAAAGACGCCTCGCAATTCTTTAATGTTTCGGTATTTTGTGGGTATTTTGGTCCCGCTTTTGTTTGACGATACGAGCTTGAAGAATGACTCGGAAACGCAAATATTCTGGTTTAACTAGCTCATATGAGGTGAAAAGGCGGAAGTGGGGGAAGCTAGAGTGGGTTTGCAGTGGGTGGAGTAGGAAGTTCGCTGGTGGTGGGAGGTGCTCTGAGTGGCTTCATCGCCTTCGCTTACTACAACTCCGGCCAGCAGATGCCCGACATGCTAGCCATGCTCGCCGGATTCGCACAAACCCTCCTCCTAGTTCTCCTTGCTTTCTCCAGAATTCTACCCACTTTATGACCTGTGCCCCTAGTTGTGCGCTAGATCAATCCATAGGCATCTTTTGTGCAAGCTACATCTGTTCTGCAACTGCTCTCCTGCTGCCTGCTGTGATTCTGCTTCTGTCCTTAGCTAGGACAACTTTCTTTTATTCCTCTTCCTCAATTTTTGTTGAGCTAAGTTATGCCAGGTCGAAAGCTTTGAGTTAAATAGAAGAAAAGCTATGTCCATAAACTATCACCTTTTCTTATGAAAAAAAGATGCGTATCAGGTGAAAACGTCAAAAAGAGACATTGCTTCGGCCGGAGGATAGCAGCTGGTCCACTTCCAGGTCTTCCGCGATCTCCTCGCTCACCGAATCCTCACCGCTTTCCTCCCCTTCACAAATCCCCATCAGCAAAGACAGAGGCCGAGTGCAGAAGAGGAAACTGGGAGAAGGGGGCTTGAAGAGGCCGCTCGGTTTGCTGGCAGCTTCGCTGCCCGAAGGCTTGGCCAAGGGCTGTAGCTTCGGGGGCAGGGCAGCAGGCAACGGTCTGGGCGTGCTATCCTGCGAAGACTCGCTGGAGCTCGTCAGCACCTTGCCTTAATCGTTTTGCTAAATTATGCATTAGGATTGCAATCCAATTTTTATTTATTTTATTTAAAATGCAAACACCACACATAGGTGGCAGCAAGCTGATAAAATACATTAATAACTGACCAATAAAATATTAAATACATCCAATTTGCACCAACCTTTAGGCGAGTCTAAAGTTTCCAGAGCTTTGAGCAGGTTTGAGTTCTCATTCTTCTTCCCACCAATGGGCTCTAGCGTCTTTCGCCCCAAGGAAGGCAGGTCGCCTCCAAACTCCAGTTTGAACACCTTATTATGCGCTTCAAACGGCACCCAGTATAGACGAAGAAGGCTTGCCAAAGGCTGGGAGATCGCCTAAAATCGACCGAAGTCTCTGGGGAACCCTCAACAACTCAACTGGATCTACCCAATGACTTCTCTCGAGGCGGTGAGAGGGCAACTGGAGGCTCCGGCTCATCCACAGTGTCCAGAGGTTGCAGTTTGCGTTGTCTGGAAGCCTGCCCTCCACTGCTGCTCTCCTCAGACGAGGAGCTCCTTGGCACTGCCCTTTCCTCCCCGCCCTTTGCATCCTTCACCTATCCAATCTTTCAAATCCGCTGATAGATAGAAGCAAAGGGCTCAGGATGCCAACGGGGTTGAAGTTGCGAAGAAGGACCGAAAGCAGTGGCTCATCGTCTTTGTTGCTTTTTGAGGCGAGTTGCCGCCAAAGCTCACTCTGTCGCCCGGAGGCAAGCTCAAAAAGAAACCAACTGAAGTTTGCCATCTCAAGAGGACAATAAGGATGAGCAACAGATAGTCCGATCTCTCGCTGGAACACAGAGGCGGAGGCTTTGAGGCCGAGTTTGTCCAGACAGTCTCCAATCAAGGCCAGCACCAGCCTTCCTCAAATCATTTCTATGCCTTGCCAGCAAAATAGGCGATTGAACTGGAAAGAACCATCGCTAGTCTCCGCAAACTTATCCGCCGCGGCGGAGTGAAATGGCTTCAACTGCAATCAAATTTTGCTCTCCGTCATTGCTCACGAATCAACCAGCTTTGAAACTTGTTCAATTGGCTTATCCTGAAGCGCCAGAAAAACGGTCGCTCTCAGTTGAGCCTGGAAAGGGGACCAAATCGATTAGCTCCTGAGGTTATTTCAGGCTACCCGAAGACGAGTGAGCGAGCCATTCTCTTCCAGACGCTGCATCAGCATGTCCCTCAGGTCCACATCTTCCTCCGTTGACATTGCAACCTTTCCTCTCCAACTAATCACCCACCAGTCGCATTGATCCCGCCACCCGCCACGCTCCCACCCACATCGTCATAGCAACAGTCCCTTGCGCAGTCTCTGGCCTCCTCTCTCCCGCTCCTTTTCCTGCCTCTGTGTACGCAGGGCAAACTTTGCTCCCTCTTCCAGCAATCTCTTCTGGCAAAAGACGTCAAGCCGGGCAAAGGAAGCGCGCTGAAATGAAGAACAACCCGGCAAAAGGGGAGAAAGCGGCTGGGGAACAGAAGGGTGAGCATGGCTATCTGGCGAGGGAACTTTTGTCTCTGGGTCACAAGCAGCGCTTACGTCAAGTGAAAAAGGGACACATGAAAGATGAAACACAAAGCCTGTCCCTATCATAGGACACGCGAGGCCAATCCGTCCAGGGGGTCACACTGCTCCATTTGCTATACCATAATACACTCCAGTAGGTACAAGGCAGTCTCAGCAAATCGCGACGCCAAAGAAGAAAAAGAAAGGTGGCAAATAGGTTGGGGGCGCAGTTCAGAGTAGCAGAAGAAGAGTTGCTGTAGAGGAAGGCTAGTACTCCTCAGCCCCGTTCTCCACGTCCTCGTCCTCGGGTGGAGCAAATCCTTCCTCAAATTGGCTTCTTCTCAGATCAGTACCACAAGGAGCTGATATTCCCACAAGGAACAATTTGTTGGTATGACGAAAGAGAGGAGAGCAGAGGCACAGAGGCCAGGCCAAAATGAGTTTTGGATGGAGGAGGAAGCGGTGTGAGTGAGTAGGAAGCAGGCAGGGTCACGTGTAAGGCGCGGAGTGGAGTTAGCTGGGGTGCAGGATTGGATAATAGGCAGGGGTGCGTAGGCTGGCTTAGAGTGGAGGAGTGGGTGCGGAACTCACTTTGGCCTCGGCATATTGCGCATCACTCTCATCCAGTCCCGCCTCCTCGCCCTCTTCCTACGACACAGGCTCAGCTCTCTCTCTCACTCCACTCCAATAGCTGTCTCCTCTCCTACCCTCCCATCTTCCATTCTGCCAAGAAGAGGCTAGGGACAGAAAGAGAGAGTAAGAGAGGAACGCAGCAACATCAGGGTATATACTGCACCACTCGACAGCTACACAAGCGAAGGCTGAGGACGTGTAGGAGGTGCAAGGGGCAGTCTGGGTGGAGGAAGAGAGGGGGAAGGGGGAACCTCGGTAGCGTAGAGGATGCCGGTGATCCTGGCGGAGGGGACGGCGCCTTCCTCGCCCACCTCCTGGCAGAAAATCTCGATCTCTCGCAGCTTGTTGAAGTAGAAGTCCCGCTCCTTCTCCAGGTTGTCCACCATCAGCTCCAGATTTGTCACCTGTCAGTCAATGAGCAATGAGGGAATGAGGAGTTGATGAGGAGAAGAAGGAGCTGAACCTGCTCGGTCTGCTCGGCCAGCTGGCCCTTGAGAGCCTTGAGCTCGGCGGGGTCGACGCCGTTGCGGGCGGGCGGTTCGGCGGGCTTGGCGGCTGCGGGGCGGGAGGCGGCGGCGGGTTTGTTGACGGAGCCGCTGCTGCTGCCGGACGGGGACTTCTTCATGGTCGGAGCCACGGGTCTACAGCCCAGCCCAGCTTAGGGGGGCAGGAGGGAAGGAGAGAGGAGTATACTTGAAGGTGGGTGCGGGGGCAGGGCGGGTGGCGGCGGCGCGCGCCGTGGAGGAGTTCTTGGGCGGACCGCCCGTTCGCTGGATCCGACTCATCGGCTTGACGCCCTTGGAGCCTCCGCTGGGCAGCTCCTGTCCATTCAATGCCTTTCCTGCCTGCCCCTCTGATGGAGTAGGAAAAGGGGGGACCTCTCCAGCGCGAGCGGAAAGAGCATCGTAGTCCTGGCCGTCGTAGTTGGCGTCGAAGAACTTTTTGAACCACTGGAGGAACTCGAAGTTGTCCTGGAACTTGGCCTTCATCAGCCGCTCCACTGGCACTATCTGCAAGGCCATTCGACTGGGGACTGAGGCTAAAGTTAGGTGGAGGATGAAGGGAGGAACCTTGTCCACTTGCGTGTCCTTGAAGGCGGTGGTCATGATTTTCCAGTTGTTCAGCTGCTCGTGCTCCAGCTTCGTGTTCCACTTCACCTTCTTCATGGGAACTACGCCTGAGGTTGAGGGAAATGGACGATTAAAGAGGGAATGAAAGAGGGTAGAGGAACCAGGGAAGAGCATGTCGATGAAGTTGCAGTAGGCGGCGCCGTCGAACAGCTGCTCCACCTTCACGTACTTGGCCTGCAGACAGTCGTTGACCCAGGAGAGGAGCTCATGCCGGCTCAGGTTCTCCGTCGTCGCCGAGGTCACCGCCACATTTGTCGCTATCATCGCTCACTCCACGCCTCAAGACCACCAGCCCTTCCTCCAGAAGTACCCAGAGAGAAAAAAGCGGCCAGGCAACACAACAATGGAAGTGGGGTCGATATTGGGGCTGAGAGGAGGCTGGAGGGAGACTGGAGGGGAGCTGGTCCCTGGAGATAAGAAACTGGGGCGAAGGAGGAAGGGCGGGAAGCGGCGGGGGATTCGGACGAGGGCTGTGAGTAAGCAGGGAGGAGGGATTTCGCCAAGCGCCCTCCGCCTACTGTCCAGCCCAGCCCTCAAAGCGCGCGGGAAATCCTCACCCTATCACCGCCTCCATGCGTCTGATGACGCTGCACTTCGGACAACCTTTCTCTAATTTCTTTCTAGCCATCTATCCAGCAAAAGTATCCTGCACTTGAATTTAGCAATGGCAGCTGCTAAAGAAACAAAGATGCCGAGGCTTGTCACTATGGAAGGCATTCTAGCATCGTTTGGCCGTTTTACCGTAGGGCCTGGCCATAAGCCTTCCGCAGAGAACGCCGCATCCTGAGAAGAATACTGATGACCTGCTGCTGAGGACGTCTCAGGGTGGCCAACTGCGCAGTTGTGCTCCCATGCGGGCCAGGCAGTGTGTCTCCCTTGAAAAGGGCGACGGAGACAAACAGAGGGGGCGGAGGTGGGGCCCCCTGGCTTTGGCCTCCCCCTTTCCTCCTCCACCTACCTTTCCCTCCCTCCCCTGCAGACCTGAATGGGGATGAGAGGGAGCAGCGACACTTCCAGTCAGGGGCTCTCTTCCGTCTCACCCTCTCTCTCATCCTACACCACGGCCACTTAGGCTCCTCTCTAACCTACTAGTCCGACCTTCCTTTTCCCAGTCCGCTGCCCCCCAAGAAGGTTGGTCATGGGGCAGAGATTGAGATTCAGCTTTTCTTTGTCCCAGTCTCAACCTGTTGCAGTTGGGTGCTTTCTGGGCTTCTTTCAGGCGCTGTGAGCACACGCACTGGCTCCTTGGGCCTACAGTTTTTGTCCTCTTTGCTCTCTTCTTGCTCCAGAGCAAACGGCTCTGCCCACACGCTGCCTATGCAGGGGGAGGGGGGAAGGTAGGTGGGAGATGAGTCATTCTAGGTTCAATGGGACAGATATTTCTGGGGTTTGCAAAAGCTTCTCCGGTTTCAGTTTTGCAATATTTTAGCGGGATCTATCCCTGTAAATTTGCCAATGCCATGCCCCAGACTTATCGCGAAACATCCGTTACCTAAATTAGACAAACGATAGGGCTTGCAGAATGGCATTCGCGGGGGCGGGTCGAAAAGTGTGGGCGCCCGACCCCGACGAGGGCTTCATACTCGGCAAACTCATCGACATCGGCTCCACCACAGCCACCATCTCTCCTTCCAGCAATCCCCAGAAAGTTCACATTTGCTACCTTCTTACTCGCTTTACCATTGTTCCTTCTTTGAGACGCTAGAGGCAGCCTACAACTCCGTTTTCCCAGCCGAGGACAATGATACGAAGGATGTTGACGACAACTGCGCTCTCATGTACCTCAACGAAGGCACACTCCTTCACAACGTCCGCATACGCTATGCTCGCAACAAAATTTACGTTCGCCTTTCCTTTGTTTTTGCAAAATCTACAGAGCTTGACAGCTAATCCATGGCTCAAGTCCAAAATTAACCAATTCACAGAATGCTAAATAGACCATAAGAAACCAATTTGACTGAATGGAATTAACTTGAATAGTCAATTGCCTTGTTAATCAATTTTTCCTCAGCCTTTTCTTACAATCCAATGAAAAAACTACTTGCAGACATATGTGGCAAATATTCTAATCGCTGTGAACCCGTACACAGCCATTCCCTCGCTCTACTCCTCAGAAACCCTGCGCTCCTACCAGGGCAAGTCCCTGGGCACCATGCCGCCTCACGTCTTCGCCATTGCCGATAAGGTGAGCCCAATTTGAGTCAGACTCATGAGCTGGGCTTCAAGAGGCCTCCACTGCAGGCCTATCGGGACATGCGACGGAGCGGTGAGAGCCAGAGCATCGTGGTCTCAGGGGAGTCCGGGGCCGGCAAGACCGAATCCCAAAAGCTGGTGCTGCGCTATCTCTGCGAAACCTGGGGCGCCCAGGCTGGGCCAATCGAGAAGCGGATCCTAGATGGTTTCTTTCCGCATCCTCTTCCTATCCTCGCTGTCTGAGCCTCAAGCATTTGCAGCCAATCCCATCCTGGAGGCCTTCGGGAACGCCAAAACGCTGCGCAACAACAACTCCTCCCGCTTCGGCAAGTTCGTGGAGATCCACTTCAGCGGCAAGGTGCGCAAACTTTGCCCCCCTCCCTCGCCTATCAAGTGTCCCTCGTTAGGGCCTGGAATGAAAGGGGCGGGAAAGAGGAGAGGGGCGTGCTGAGGAGTGGTCGATGCATGTGAGGCCTGTTAGACTGTGGGGCTGGGTTTATGGGGGGCAGCGCTTCCATTTAGTGGATGAGAGCAGGGGAAGGGTGGGGGTAGAGAGGTGTGTGCCAGTCTTTGCACAGGGGCAGTGTTGTCTGTCCTGCCTTTGACCCCATCCCCTTCGCCCACACAAGGCCTTCGTCACCCTGCGCTTTGCTTATGCATAGCCGGGAAAGTGAGCATGTGCTCAGGCAACCTCTCCGCATAATTTCTCGCCTTCGCTGAGAAGCCTCAAGGGGAGCAATTGTTGACTGGTGAGCAAAGGAAGTGAGCCAAACGAATACTTAACCGACCGAGCACGGGAAAGTAAATACAAGAAATTTGGGCAAAAAACAAGAAAGAAGAAATTATTGAAACAAAAGAATTGGAAAGAAAGAAAAATTCAAATTCAGGGCGATGTAGCTGGCGGCTTCGTGTCGCACTACCTGCTGGAGAAGTCCCGCATTGTGCACCAGAGCAAGGGCGAGCGGAACTACCACATATTCTACAGGTACACCAAATGCCCCCATGAAAAAAGGCCCAAAAAATTTCTCCTGTTTGAGTTTGCTCTGCGGTTCCCCGGCAGGCCTTCGACAGGAGTTCGGCCTAGGCCCCCCTCAGAGCTATCACTACCTGCGCTACGGATGCACGGCCTACTTCGCGTCCAAGGCCAACGCCGCTCGCATCAACCGCGACCAAATGAGTCCGGAAGGCGTTCGTCTCCCATTTCATGTCCATTCCGCTACAACCTCAAAGGCTGGGGGGGCGCTTCAGATACTAGAGGACCCAGTAGTGGACGACGTTCGGGACTGGGCCCGACTAGACTCCGCACTGGCGGACATGGGCCTGGACGAGGGAGGCCGGTTCGAGGTCTACCGGGTGGTGGCCGGCATCCTCCACCTGGGCAACGTGGCCTTCGGGGAGATCGAGGAGGACACCCGCGGCGGTTGCGGCGTCACCGCTCAAGGCTCTTCCCTGCTTCTTCCCTGCCTCTTTCTCTCTCATTCCACCAACCACTTTGAAGGGCGAGTATCACTCAGGAAAGCGGCAGAACTGCTGGGCGTTATGCCGGAGGAGCTGGAGATGGGGCTCATCAGCCGCGTCATGCAGGTCACCTGGAAGGAGCTAGGAGGTGTTGGAAAGAGGAGAGGTTGGAGTTTGAAGGCGGCTCGAGCGGGTACGAAAGGGACGGTGATCAGAGTGCCGCTGAAGATAGGGGAGGCGGCGGCGGCGCGAGATGCGCTGGCCAAGGCCGTCTACTCCAAGCTCTTCGACTACCTGGTCGCCGTCATCAACAAGGCCATCCCCTTCGACCGCACCTCCACCAACTATATTGGAGTTCTAGACATCGCTGGCTTTGGTTTATTCAACTCCATTCAGTTCAATGGGACGAGAAGTCATTGGATTGTTTTTCAGAGTATTTCCGAGTGAACGGCTTTGAGCAGTTCTGCATCAACTATTGCAATGAGAAGCTTCAGAAGGTTGGCTGCTTCGAGATCTATAATAAATGGCAAAAACAAAATTGAAAGGAAATTGCAGTTTTTCAACGACCGCATCCTGAAACAGGAGCAGGAGCTATACGCAGCCGAGGGCCTGGGCGTTCGCAAGATTGAGTACGTGGACAACTCCGATTGCATTGGTTTTCCTCTCAATCGCTCTCAGTCAGAGCTCCGGCAGTAAAGCTAGGCTTGCAGAGCTGATCGAGGAGAAACCTGACGGCATCCTGGACTTCATCGACGAGGAGAGCAAGCTGCCCCGCCCTGCCCCCACCAACTTCACCGCCGCCCTCCACCGACGCCACAAGTCACACTTTCGACTAGATGTATACCCTCTTTTTCATTCCAATCCTCCAACCCAATCCTAACTCCTAACCCTTGGTCAGATCCCCCGCAAATCCCGGCTGAAAGAGCACCGGGAGCTGCGCGACGACGAAGGCTTCCTCATCCGCCACTTCGCCGGGGCCGTCTGCTACACCACCGCCCTCTTCCTGGAGAAGAACAACGATGCCCTGCACCTCAGCCTCGAGCTTCTCCTCGCCGACTCCAAGCTGCCCCTACTTCAGCGCCTCTTCAAGGAGTCCAAGTCTCAGAGTAGGCCATTCAGACTATTTCCTAGCTGCTGCACCTGCTTAGCCGCTCATTTTGCATCCCTCTAAAGCTCAAAAGCTTCCACCACACAGGCCCACAAGCTCCACAAGATTCCGGTTCGCCTCTCTCACGCCCGCCCCTCCTCAGCTCTCGCACACTTTTATTTTCACCATATCTATTGCACCAATTCTATTCCCAAGTCCTTTCATGATGAAAAATAAAGATAGGGCTTAATTTGAAGGCGGGAAGGGGAAGCTGGCCTTCGTGAGTGTGGGCAGCAAATTCCGAGCCCAGCTGAAGGAGCTGCTGAAGAAGCTGGAGGGGGCCGGCACCCATTTTGTCCGCTGCATCAAGCCCAATGGCGACATGGTCCCCGGGAAGTTTGAGGGGGCTCAGGTATGACTGATCCCTTCCTCTAGTTGACCCAAGATGAGGGAGTAGGGGTGTTTGAGATCCTGAGCCAGCTGCAGTGCAGCGGAATGACCTCGGTTCTGGCTCTGATGCAGCAAGGATTCCCCTCCCGCACCCTGTTCAAGGATCTGTACGCCATGTACCGCGCCCTCATGCCCCCCGACCTGGCTCGCCTAGATCCTCGTCTCTTCTGCAAGGCAATATTTTTCCTTTCATTCCACTCATTTGCCCTTCAAACTCAGATGCTTTTTTCAGTGTCTGTTCAAAGCACTAGGTCTCAACGATGCGGACTTCAAATTCGGCCTCACCAAGGTCTTCTTCAGGTCTCCAATTCCATTTCCTCCAATTTTCAAGATCTTATGAGGCTGTCCAATTTGAAGGCCAGGGAAGTTTGCGGAGTTTGACGCAATGATGCGAGCAGATCCAGCGCATCTGGCATCCTTGGTAGCCAAGGTCAAGCGCTGGCTCATCCGTATCCGCTGGAAGAAGGCTGCCTGGGGCGTCCTTTCCGTCATCAAACGTTCCCTCCTCCACCCATCATTCCCTCCTCACACCCTCCCCTCCAAATTTCAGTGAAGAACAAGATCCTGTACCGACGAGCGGCTTTAGTAAGGCTGCAGTCTGCCCTGCGCGGCTACCAAGCGAGACGCCGCTATGCACCGCGGATTGCTGCCCTGCGCAAGGTTTCCCTGCCCCTGCATCCCACCTAGAGCATTCATTCACCCGTCCTGTCCTGCCTAGATGCGAGGTCTATGGGGACGGCTTCGAGAGATGGAACAGCTGTCCGCAGAACTGAAGGACCAGGGATCCGCGCGCACTGCCATCCAGAGCATGGAGGGCAAGCTGTCAGGCCTACTTCGTCAGATCAAGGTGCCCTGGTTTCTCAGGGCAATAGTTTCAGGTGTTTAGAAGGCTTCCTTTTAAGGAAGGGCGCAGTGGATCAGCGGATGCTCTAGAAGCAGCATATCAAAGCCTCGTAGCAGAAGCAGAGACCAACCTAGCAGGCCTCAAACGACAGGCGGACAGTGAGCGGGCTGAAAACGCTCGCCTGGCCCATATCGAAGTGGAAATGGTCACCAGTCCTCCTCTCTCCCCTTTCAGCCCTGCGAAGTCAAATCAGAGCCCCTACTCCAGAAGCGCGCTCGGGAGGAGGAAGCTCGCCGAGTTGCCGCCGAGGTGGCCGCTGAAGCCGAGAAGGCTGAAAAAGCCCGCCTGGAGAAGGAACGCAAAGAGGCCGAAGCCTCAGCAGCTGCCCAGGCGGCCCTGGTGCTGGAGCAGAAGCGTCTCTGGGAGGTCCTTGCATAGAGAATTCACTACTAGAACTGAAGGAAGGAGGTGATTGTCAGGAGAAAGAGAGGGAGCGGAAGGAACGCGAGGAGCAGGAGGCCAGGGATCGCCAGCTGGCGCAGCGGCTGGCAGCGGAGAGCGGCGGAGCCCTGGCAGAGGAGCCCAGTCCACCCAATTCGGCGGCCAGCCCCGTGGAGGGCGGCGGGAGCTTTGACCTCTCCAAGTGGAAGTACGCCGACCTGCGTGACGTCATCAATACCTCCAATGGTTGCTTCTTCTACTTCTCAGTCCCCCTTAATCGATTGATATTTTGCTCCATAAGCAAGGGTTCGAAAAACAGACTAGCAAACGTAGTGGTACTCTGAATGGGTAAAAGCATGTACGAAGAATAAGTTACCTTACAATCATTTATAAAGTACAATCATTTATTATTGTTCTTGCTCCATGGAGAAAAAAAAGAATCAGTTTTCGGCAACAGATCACTTTGTCGGTGTCCAGGAGCCCATTGATGGCCTGGTGAAAATGCTTTCAGACATCAGCCTGCTGCAAGCCTGCAAGAATGAGTTCCACCGCCGTCTGGCCCGATTCAATGAGTGGCGAGAGGCCAATGCTGCACAGGCGGCGGGTCAAAGGGCGCCGCAGTCTGTCATCAACACCGTCAAGGAGTCTCAGGTTTGGATGAGGATTGGAAAGGGAAGAGGAGGTGATGAAGATGGTGTTTGGAGGGCACAGAGCCGGCGAGGGTGCAGAGTGGGCGAACGCAGCGCTTCTTTCGCGTCCCCTTCAACACCAAGCAGAACCAGTACCGGGCCTCGGCCGACGGCCACATCGTGGAGGAGCGGAAGAAGGGCCTCTGGTGGGCGCATTTCGACGGCAACTGGATCGCTCGCCAGATGGAGGTTTTCGTAGCTTTCACCTCCTTTAACAGCTTTTCAACTCATTCAGCTGCTGTTTGCTTCCTAGTTTGATTAAAAAATTAAAAAAACTAAAAAAACATTTTGAAATAAACCGGAGGGGTTGTTTAAAAACAAAAAAATTTATTTCTTTTTGTCTCCTCTCAATCGCCTTCACTTGTGCCAGTATCTTACAGGGGGGGGAGGCCTTTTCCGTACACCTAACTTTAAAAATTTATTTCTCCAGCCCACAATAAGTTAGAGAGTTGAAAATTGGTATGGAAGTAGGTCCAACCCTCCTTCGTTTGCATAAAAATTTGCGGCTCAATTCATTGAGAAGAACTTGAGAAACAGTCAATTTTGTAAGGTCACTCAAAAATCGATGCAACGCGACAGTGAAATTTTTTTTCACCTGATTTTGAGGCTTGTTTTTTCAACCCCATCAAAACCGTTTGAGCCCAAAATTTCACACAATTTAGGTCCAAGTGTCCTTAACTTACATATAAATTTTTATCTTTCTAGGTGCTCCCTGTGTTGAGAAACAGCCTTCGGAGTACACCCCACTTTTCCCCCTTTGCAATGGTTAAGGGCCAGTCCAGCTGGAGAATACTATGAAATTATGGAAAAAGTAAAAAGGTTGTTTTACTCCGAAGGCTGTTTCTCAACACAGGGAGCACCTAGAAAGATAAAAATTTATATGTAAGTTAAGGACACTTAGGACTAAATTGTGTGAAATTTTGGGCTCAAACGGATTTGATGGGGCTGAGAAATCAAGCCTCAAAATCAGGTGAAAAAAATTTAACTGTCGCGTTGAATCGATTTTTGAGTGACCCTACAAAATTGAGTGTTTCTCAAGTTCTACTTAATGAATTGAGCCGCAAATTTTTATGTAAACGAAGGAGGGTTGGACCTACTTCCATACCAATTTTCAACTCTCTAACTTATTGTGGGCTGGAGAAAAAAATTTTTAAAGTTAGGTGTACGGAAAAGGCCTCCCCCCCTGTAGTGGGAAGTTGGTTGGAGGTGCACGACAGTGGTCGGGTGTCGCTGCTGCTGAAGGGGCGTGACGATCTGGAGATGTGCGAGTTCGGGCTGGAGAGGACTGGGCTGACGGCCAAGAGAGGTGCTGAGATTCTTGGCTCCGTCTTCGAAGCCGAATGGGCTCGGCAGGGCGGGCCGCCCTATGCCCTTCCCTCTGCCTCCCTCCCACCCTCCAAAACCCCGCGCCCTTGACAACCTCTTTTTCCTGTCGCAAATTTTTCAACTTTTGGCCAAGCATGTGATCAGCAGATAATCAAGCGCAGCTGTTGTGCTAAAATTATGCTTTAAAAAGCTGTGGCTATCATTTTTTGTAGCGTTGAGCTTCGTATAGGCTGCTCTGGTCTGTTGATGTGGTTGTGCGGTGTGTGACGGTAAGTTTTGTTTGGAACATTTATTGCATCCGGCCCAAGTGCCAAATGTTGTGATTTCAGTTCATCTGGCAACTCGGCATTGCTTTCTGATTCAATCCGTTTTATGATGTATTCTACGGATTCGTAAAATTCATTGTCTGCATTTTGCCGAAATAGCTAAAAACAAAAACACAGATAATGGAGTTTTGCAATTTTATGAGCTATGATTAAGGAAACTTAATAATTGCTGGCAATACCAAGGCAACAAATCTAAATTTTGATTCCTTGCTAAAATCAGCGTCATCAAATTTCATGTCAATGGGAGCTTCGTTAGATTAGTGTTTATCACCGCTAAAGCCAAAGATTAATTCCTGCATTGCAATCGCAGATATATTGTTTGGTTGCGGGAAAATTCTTAATAATGACATTGAATTAAACGAGTTGCCAAACGAGTTAAGTTGCCAATGTGCATGAGCGTTGGTCGATTGGTTTTCTATCCAGTGGAATTAAAGGGAAATTTTGGAGGAAATTTTGAAGCGGATAGGCGTAATTAACTCATCACTAAAAATTAATCACTTCTAACCTTTCGCTTAAAGGGGAAATACCCAGGTCAGGCACCATCACCGATTCCACTCATATTTTTTTAAATCAAAGGTGTTATCATTGTAAACTTGCAAGGGTATAACGTTTTGGCCAAAAGGGTCCTGTTCCAGAATTAAAAATTCCTAAAGTTTCCTATGTTATAACATAGGGGATGGCTCAGAAATGCACATAAAAATTCATAACTCAAAATCGCCAATACCGCCGCATTAGGCCGCAAAACACAATATGTATTTATTAAAAATCTACAAGAAAAAAATATATGGGGGGTTAATATCGGAAGGGATAATATGGGAGGGCCCAAAAACTGACCAAATATTGCAAAATTTGACAATGGGAATTATTTAATTGCCCATAACTCTTGCTGTACAAAACGAAATTCAATGATTCGACCACGGTTAGAACCGTCTTGACAAGCTCTAAAACTTTGGTAAACAGATAGAATCTTTTAACACAATTCCTGCATGAGTATTCAGAAAAACATTGATAAAACTGATTTCATAACTAATTTTGACAGAATAAAAATTATAAAAAAAAAATTTTATTCATATAGACTTATTTTTATGTGGATGGGTCAATTTTAGGGCGTACATTTCAAAAATCAGGGCTTCAAATGCATAAAAAAATTTTAAGATAGCAAAATCTGGAAAAAACCTATAAAATCCTCCAAAAATGACCATTTTAACCAGTTTTTGGGCTACTCGCTCCACAGTACATCAATTTTTGCTCTAGTTTTTTGGCTTAAATTTTTGATTTTAGTTATTTGTTTCCACTGTTGAGCTGAGAAAAGTAAAGAATTAAAATTTGATTTTTTATGAATTTTTTTCATTTTATTTTTTATGCTACAACACATGAAACGGTAATATTTTTTTTCTCAAAAAATTTACTCCAAAGTGAAAAAACGGCTTAAGCGCGCAACCTTACTTTGGTGTCCCCTAACTAGGAAAAAAATTTTATGGATATCGGAGGGGGTGCATTTTTGGTGACTATCCCTTTAAACGATCTTTTGGTGGAAAGACGCAATGAAAAAGCGGCAGAATAGTTTTAAAAAACAAAGGCGACTGCACCGTCCAAAAAACCAAAAAGACACTGCAATCATATTAGACTATATTTCGGATGAGATGGATAATGGGAATGGAGGTTACTGAAGACAGCTGGAAGCCTATTGGTGCAAGCGGTTGAGCAGCAGGGGCAGGAGTTCGGTTGGAATTTCCCCTGGCAGCCCCTGCTTCGGGTGGTCGTTCGGTAGGACTATCCACCACTTTCGAATGGCTGGAAGATTGCGGACAGCTTGAGGCCTCAGAAGATGCTGGGCTGCTGCTAAGAAGGCGTGCATAGAGCTTGCGCCAGACTGCGCACGTCCTCCAACTTCACTCCAGCTGCCGCCTCGAGCAGCGCCCATCCGAAATCGGCCAGCTTCATCACTGCAGAGGGGAGGAAGATGAGGGAGTTGGCTAGGCTGACGTCGCGGTGTGCTACGCCTCGGCTGTGGATGAAGCTTAGCCCCGAACACAGCTGGCTGTGCAGGAACTGCGTGTGCTGGTCGG
This sequence comes from Ptycholaimellus sp. GST1_10, assembly GCA_030248095.1. NCBI lineage: Eukaryota > Metazoa > Nematoda > Chromadorea > Chromadorida > Chromadoridae > Ptycholaimellus > Ptycholaimellus sp. GST1_10. The sequence continues at coordinate 118,528 of JASANA010007478.1, read as the reverse complement.
ATAAAGGGCTGGAGATGATTGCTGGAGCGAGGAGGACGCGAGGTCGAGGGCAAGCAGACGCTGTGGCGCTGGCAGGGCGAAGGCTTGCAGGAAGCGGACGATGTTCCGATGATCTGGACAGCGTAGCAGGGCGGCCTCTTCCCGCTGAGCCTCCACGTCCAGTCGGTACAGCTTCACCACTGCAGAGGGGAGGAAGAGCAAGCAGTTGGCTAGACTGACGTCGCGGTGTGCTACGCCTCGGCTGTGGATGAAGCTTAGCCCCGAACACAGCTGGCTGTGCAGGAACTGCGTGTGCTGGTCGGATAAAGGGCTGGAGATGATTGCTGGAGCAAGGAGGACGCGAGGTCGAGGGCAAGCAGACGCTGTGGCGCTGGCAGGGCGAAGGCTTGCAGGAAGCGGACGATGTTCCGATGATCTGGACAGCGTAGCAGGGCGGCCTCTTCCCGCTGAGCCTCCACGTCCAGTCGGTACAGCTTCACCACTGCAGAGGGGGAGGAAGAGCAAGCAGTTGGCTAGACTGACGTCGCGGTGTGCTACGCCTCGGCTGTGGATGAAGCTTAGCCCCGAACACAGCTGGCTGTGCAGGAACTGCGTGTGCTGGTCGGATAAAGGGCTGGAGATGATTGCTGGAGCGAGGAGGACGCGAGGTCGAGGGCAAGCAGACGCTGTGGCGCTGGCAGGGCGAAGGCTTGCAGGAAGCGGACGATGTTCCGATGATCTGGAAGCTCAAGCGGCCTCTTCCCGTGAGCCTCCACGTCCAGTCGGTACAGCTTCACCACTGCAGAGGGGAGGAAGAGCAAGCAGTTGGCTAGACTGACGTCGCGGTATGCTACGCCTCGGCTGTGGATGAAGCTTAGCCCCGAACACAGCTGGCTGTGCAGGAACTGCGTGTGCTGGTCGGATAAAGGGCTGGAGATGATTGCTGGAGCGAGGAGGACGCGGTCGGGCGAGGATCTGGCCTGGCAGGGCGAGGCTGCAGAGCGCAGTCCGAGATGCGGCCGCCCTCCGCCCAGCCAGTCGCAGCTCCCTGCAGAGGGGAGGAGAGCAAGCAGGGCAGCGCGCGCGGGGCCGCCTCGCTGTGGGGCAGCCGAAACAGCTGCAAAGCGGGGTGGGGGGGTGAGCGGAGCGAGGAGGACGCGAGGTCGAGGGCAAGCAGACGCTGTGGCGCTGGCAGGGCGAAGGCTTGCAGGAAGCGGACGATGTTCCGATGATCTGGACAGCGTAGCAGGGCGGCCTCTTCCCGCTGAGCCTCCACGTCCAGTCGGTACAGCTTCACCACTGCAGAGGGGAGGAAGAGCAAGCAGTTGGCTAGACTGACGTCGCGGTGTGCTACGCCTCGGCTGTGGATGAAGCTTAGCCCCGAACACAGCTGGCTGTGCAGGAACTGCGTGTGCTGGTCGGATAAAGGGCTGGAGATGATTGCTGGAGCGAGGAGGACGCGAGGTCGAGGGCAAGCAGACGCTGTGGCGCTGGCAGGGCGAAGGCTTGCAGGAAGCGGACGATGTTCCGATGATCTGGACAGCGTAGCAGGGCGGCCTCTTCCCGCTGAGCCTCCACGTCCAGTCGGTACAGCTTCACCACTGCAGAGGGGAGGAAGAGCAAGCAGTTGGCTAGACTGACGTCGCGGTGTGCTACGCCTCGGCTGTGGATGAAGCTTAGCCCCGAACACAGCTGGCTGTGCAGGAACTGCGTGTGCTGGTCGGATAAAGGGCTGGAGATGATTGCTGGAGCGAGGAGGACGCGAGGTCGAGGGCAAGCAGACGCTGTGGCGCTGGCAGGGCGAAGGCTTGCAGGAAGCGGACGATGTTCCGATGATCTGGACAGCGTAGCAGGGCGGCCTCTTCCCGCTGAGCCTCCACGTCCAGTCGGTACAGCTTCACCACTGCAGAGGGGAGGAAGAGCAAGCAGTTGGCTAGACTGACGTCGCGGTATGCTACGCCTCGGCTGTGGATGAAGCTTAGCCCCGAACACAGCTGGCTGTGCAGGAACTGCGTGTGCTGGTCGGATAAAGGGCTGGAGATGATTGCTGGAGCGAGGAGGACGCGAGGTCGAGGGCAAGCAGACGCTGTGGCGCTGGCAGGGCGAAGGCTTGCAGGAAGCGGACGATGTTCCGATGATCTGGACAGCGTAGCAGGGCGGCCTCTTCCCGCTGAGCCTCCACGTCCAGTCGGTACAGCTTCACCACTGCAGAGGGGAGGAAGAGCAAGCAGTTGGCTAGACTGACGTCGCGGTATGCTACGCCTCGGCTGTGGATGAAGCTTAGCCCCGAACACAGCTGGCTGTGCAGGAACTGCGTGTGCTGGTCGGATAAAGGGCTGGAGATGATTGCTGGAGCGAGGAGGACGCGAGGTCGAGGGCAAGCAGACGCTGTGGCGCTGGCAGGGCGAAGGCTTGCAGGAAGCGGACGATGTTCCGATGATCTGGACAGCGTAGCAGGGCGGCCTCTTCCCGCTGAGCCTCCACGTCCAGTCGGTACAGCTTCACCACTGCAGAGGGGAGGAAGAGCAAGCAGTTGGCTAGACTGACGTCGCGGTGTGCTACGCCTCGGCTGTGGATGAAGCTTAGCCCCGAACACAGCTGGCTGTGCAGGAACTGCGTGTGCTGGTCGGATAAAGGGCTGGAGATGATTGCTGGAGCGAGGAGGACGCGAGGTCGAGGGGCAAGCAGACGCTGTGGCGCTGGCAGGGCGAAGGCTTGCAGGAAGCGGACGATGTTCCGATGATCTGGACAGCGTAGCAGGGCGGCCTCTTCCCGCTGAGCCTCCACGTCCAGTCGGTACAGCTTCACCACTGCAGAGGGGAGGAAGAGCAAGCAGTTGGCTAGACTGACGTCGCGGTGTGCTACGCCTCGGCTGTGGATGAAGCTTAGCCCCGAACACAGCTGGCTGTGCAGGAACTGCGTGTGCTGGTCGGATAAAGGGCTGGAGATGATTGCTGGAGCGAGGAGGACGCGAGGTCGAGGGCAAGCAGACGCTGTGGCGCTGGCAGGGCGAAGGCTTGCAGGAAGCGGACGATGTTCCGATGATCTGGACAGCGTAGCAGGGCGGCCTCTTCCCGCTGAGCCTCCACGTCCAGTCGGTACAGCTTCACCACTGCAGAGGGGAGGAAGAGCAAGCAGTTGGCTAGACTGACGTCGCGGTGTGCTACGCCTCGGCTGTGGATGAAGCTTAGCCCCGAACACAGCTGGCTGTGCAGGAACTGCGTGTGCTGGTCGGATAAAGGGCTGGAGATGATTGCTGGAGCGAGGAGGACGCGAGGTCGAGGGCAAGCAGACGCTGTGGCGCTGGCAGGGCGAAGGCTTGCAGGAAGCGGACGATGTTCCGATGATCTGGACAGCGTAGCAGGGCGGCCTCTTCCCGCTGAGCCTCCACGTCCAGTCGGTACAGCTTCACCACTGCAGAGGGGAGGAAGAGCAAGCAGTTGGCTAGACTGACGTCGCGGTGTGCTACGCCTCGGCTGTGGATGAAGCTTAGCCCCGAACACAGCTGGCTGTGCAGGAACTGCGTGTGCTGGTCGGATAAAGGGCTGGAGATGATTGCTGGAGCAAGGAGGACGCGAGGTCGAGGGCAAGCAGACGCTGTGGCGCTGGCAGGGCGAAGGCTTGCAGGAAGCGGACGATGTTCCGATGATCTGGACAGCGTAGCAGGGCGGCCTCTTCCCGCTGAGCCTCCACGTCCAGTCGGTACAGCTTCACCACTGCAGAGGGGAGGAAGAGCAAGCAGTTGGCTAGACTGACGTCGCGGTGTGCTACGCCTCGGCTGTGGATGAAGCTTAGCCCCGAACACAGCTGGCTGTGCAGGAACTGCGTGTGCTGGTCGGATAAAGGGCTGGAGATGATTGCTGGAGCGAGGAGGACGCGAGGTCGAGGGCAAGCAGACGCTGTGGCGCTGGCAGGGCGAAGGCTTGCAGGAAGCGGACGATGTTCCGATGATCTGGACAGCGTAGCAGGGCGGCCTCTTCCCGCTGAGCCTCCACGTCCAGTCGGTACAGCTTCACCACTGCAGAGGGGAGGAAGAGCAAGCAGTTGGCTAGACTGACGTCGCGGTGTGCTACGCCTCGGCTGTGGATGAAGCTTAGCCCCGAACACAGCTGGCTGTGCAGGAACTGCGTGTGCTGGTCGGATAAAGGGCTGGAGATGATTGCTGGAGCGAGGAGGACGCGAGGTCGAGGGCAAGCAGACGCTGTGGCGCTGGCAGGGCGAAGGCTTGCAGGAAGCGGACGATGTTCCGATGATCTGGACAGCGTAGCAGGGCGGCCTCTTCCCGCTGAGCCTCCACGTCCAGTCGGTACAGCTTCACCACTGCAGAGGGGAGGAAGAGCAAGCAGTTGGCTAGACTGACGTCGCGGTGTGCTACGCCTCGGCTGTGGATGAAGCTTAGCCCCGAACACAGCTGGCTGTGCAGGAACTGCGTGTGCTGGTCGGATAAAGGGCTGGAGATGATTGCTGGAGCGAGGAGGACGCGAGGTCGAGGGCAAGCAGACGCTGTGGCGCTGGCAGGGCGAAGGCTTGCAGGAAGCGGACGATGTTCCGATGATCTGGACAGCGTAGCAGGGCGGCCTCTTCCCGCTGAGCCTCCACGTCCAGTCGGTACAGCTTCACCACTGCAGAGGGGAGGAAGAGCAAGCAGTTGGCTAGACTGACGTCGCGGTGTGCTACGCCTCGGCTGTGGATGAAGCTTAGCCCCGAACACAGCTGGCTGTGCAGGAACTGCGTGTGCTGGTCGGATAAAGGGCTGGAGATGATTGCTGGAGCGAGGAGGACGCGAGGTCGAGGGCAAGCAGACGCTGTGGCGCTGGCAGGGCGAAGGCTTGCAGGAAGCGGACGATGTTCCGATGATCTGGACAGCGTAGCAGGGCGGCCTCTTCCCGCTGAGCCTCCACGTCCAGTCGGTACAGCTTCACCACTGCAGAGGGGAGGAAGAGCAAGCAGTTGGCTAGACTGACGTCGCGGTGTGCTACGCCTCGGCTGTGGATGAAGCTTAGCCCCGAACACAGCTGGCTGTGCAGGAACTGCGTGTGCTGGTCGGATAAAGGGCTGGAGATGATTGCTGGAGCGAGGAGGACGCGAGGTCGAGGGCAAGCAGACGCTGTGGCGCTGGCAGGGCGAAGGCTTGCAGGAAGCGGACGATGTTCCGATGATCTGGACAGCGTAGCAGGGCGGCCTCTTCCCGCTGAGCCTCCACGTCCAGTCGGTACAGCTTCACCACTGCAGAGGGGAGGAAGAGCAAGCAGTTGGCTAGACTGACGTCGCGGTGTGCTACGCCTCGGCTGTGGATGAAGCTTAGCCCCGAACACAGCTGGCTGTGCAGGAACTGCGTGTGCTGGTCGGATAAAGGGCTGGAGATGATTGCTGGAGCGAGGAGGACGCGAGGTCGAGGGCAAGCAGACGCTGTGGCGCTGGCAGGGCGAAGGCTTGCAGGAAGCGGACGATGTTCCGATGATCTGGACAGCGTAGCAGGGCGGCCTCTTCCCGCTGAGCCTCCACGTCCAGTCGGTACAGCTTCACCACTGCAGAGGGGAGGAAGAGCAAGCAGTTGGCTAGACTGACGTCGCGGTGTGCTACGCCTCGGCTGTGGATGAAGCTTAGCCCCGAACACAGCTGGCTGTGCAGGAACTGCGTGTGCTGGTCGGATAAAGGGCTGGAGATGATTGCTGGAGCGAGGAGGACGCGAGGTCGAGGGCAAGCAGACGCTGTGGCGCTGGCAGGGCGAAGGCTTGCAGGAAGCGGACGATGTTCCGATGATCTGGACAGCGTAGCAGGGCGGCCTCTTCCCGCTGAGCCTCCACGTCCAGTCGGTACAGCTTCACCACTGCAGAGGGGAGGAAGAGCAAGCAGTTGGCTAGACTGACGTCGCGGTGTGCTACGCCTCGGCTGTGGATGAAGCTTAGCCCCGAACACAGCTGGCTGTGCAGGAACTGCGTGTGCTGGTCGGATAAAGGGCTGGAGATGATTGCTGGAGCGAGGAGGACGCGAGGTCGAGGGCAAGCAGACGCTGTGGCGCTGGCAGGGCGAAGGCTTGCAGGAAGCGGACGATGTTCCGATGATCTGGACAGCGTAGCAGGGCGGCCTCTTCCCGCTGAGCCTCTACGTCCAGTCGGTACAGCTTCACCACTGCAGAGGGGAGGAAGAGCAAGCAGTTGGCTAGACTGACGTCGCGGTGTGCTACGCCTCGGCTGTGGATGAAGCTTAGCCCCGAACACAGCTGGCTGTGCAGGAACTGCGTGTGCTGGTCGGATAAAGGGCTGGAGATGATTGCTGGAGCGAGGAGGACGCGAGGTCGAGGGCAAGCAGACGCTGTGGCGCTGGCAGGGCGAAGGCTTGCAGGAAGCGGACGATGTTCCGATGATCTGGACAGCGTAGCAGGGCGGCCTCTTCCCGCTGAGCCTCCACGTCCAGTCGGTACAGCTTCACCACTGCAGAGGGGAGGAAGAGCAAGCAGTTGGCTAGACTGACGTCGCGGTGTGCTACGCCTCGGCTGTGGATGAAGCTTAGCCCCGAACACAGCTGGCTGTGCAGGAACTGCGTGTGCTGGTCGGATAAAGGGCTGGAGATGATTGCTGGAGCGAGGAGGACGCGAGGTCGAGGGCAAGCAGACGCTGTGGCGCTGGCAGGGCGAAGGCTTGCAGGAAGCGGACGATGTTCCGATGATCTGGACAGCGTAGCAGGGCGGCCTCTTCCCGCTGAGCCTCCACGTCCAGTCGGTACAGCTTCACCACTGCAGAGGGGAGGAAGAGCAAGCAGTTGGCTAGACTGACGTCGCGGTGTGCTACGCCTCGGCTGTGGATGAAGCTTAGCCCCAAACACAGCTGGCTGTGCAGGAACTGCGTGTGCTGGTCGGATAAAGGGCTGGAGATGATTGCTGGAGCGAGGAGGACGCGAGGTCGAGGGCAAGCAGACGCTGTGGCGCTGGCAGGGCGAAGGCTTGCAGGAAGCGGACGATGTTCCGATGATCTGGACAGCGTAGCAGGGCGGCCTCTTCCCGCTGAGCCTCCACGTCCAGTCGGTACAGCTTCACCACTGCAGAGGGGAGGAAGAGCAAGCAGTTGGCTAGACTGACGTCGCGGTGTGCTACGCCTCGGCTGTGGATGAAGCTTAGCCCCGAACACAGCTGGCTGTGCAGGAACTGCGTGTGCTGGTCGGATAAAGGGCTGGAGATGATTGCTGGAGCGAGGAGGACGCGAGGTCGAGGGCAAGCAGACGCTGTGGCGCTGGCAGGGCGAAGGCTTGCAGGAAGCGGACGATGTTCCGATGATCTGGACAGCGTAGCAGGGCGGCCTCTTCCCGCTGAGCCTCCACGTCCAGTCGGTACAGCTTCACCACTGCAGAGGGGAGGAAGAGCAAGCAGTTGGCTAGACTGACGTCGCGGTGTGCTACGCCTCGGCTGTGGATGAAGCTTAGCCCCGAACACAGCTGGCTGTGCAGGAACTGCGTGTGCTGGTCGGATAAAGGGCTGGAGATGATTGCTGGAGCGAGGAGGACGCGAGGTCGAGGGCAAGCAGACGCTGTGGCGCTGGCAGGGCGAAGGCTTGCAGGAAGCGGACGATGTTCCGATGATCTGGACAGCGTAGCAGGGCGGCCTCTTCCCGCTGAGCCTCCACGTCCAGTCGGTACAGCTTCACCACTGCAGAGGGGAGGAAGAGCAAGCAGTTGGCTAGACTGACGTCGCGGTGTGCTACGCCTCGGCTGTGGATGAAGCTTAGCCCCGAACACAGCTGGCTGTGCAGGAACTGCGTGTGCTGGTCGGATAAAGGGCTGGAGATGATTGCTGGAGCGAGGAGGACGCGAGGTCGAGGGCAAGCAGACGCTGTGGCGCTGGCAGGGCGAAGGCTTGCAGGAAGCGGACGATGTTCCGATGATCTGGACAGCGTAGCAGGGCGGCCTCTTCCCGCTGAGCCTCCACGTCCAGTCGGTACAGCTTCACCACTGCAGAGGGGAGGAAGAGCAAGCAGTTGGCTAGACTGACGTCGCGGTGTGCTACGCCTCGGCTGTGGATGAAGCTTAGCCCCGAACACAGCTGGCAAGAAAGGCATGCATGCGTTGCAGTAGGCGGGAAGCTGATCTCAGTCGATCCACCGCCCCTTCCTGTCGAGGATCTTGCATGCGCAGGCAGGCAGTGCCAGACTCCGCATGTCCGCCAATTGCTCCCAAGCTGCCGCCCCAAGTACCGCCCAGCCTAAGTCGCCCAGCTTCACCACTGCAGAGGGGAGGAAGAGCAAGCAGTTGGCTAGACTGACGTCGCGATGGGCAACGCCTCGGCTGTGAACGTAGCTGAGGCCTGAGCACATCTGGCTGTGCAGGTAGCGTGAGTGGTTGTCGGAGAGAGAAGTGGAGGCAATGGCTTGAAGTGAAAGAGGTGGCTAGGTCCAGGAGCAGGGGGCATTGTGGAGTCGAAAGGGCAAGGCTTTGGAGGAAGCGGAGGACGTTCCTGTGATCGCGGCAGCTCCGCAGTGCGTCCTCCTCCCTTCGAGCCTCTGCCTCCACTGGGAAGAGTTTCAGGGCGACGGTTTGTCCCAATCTCTCGCCACCTGCCTGCGGAAGGCTTTTCTGAGGCTGACGTCTTGGTGGGCGATGCCCCGACCGTGTATGAAGCTGATGCCTGAGCACATTTGGCAGTGGAGGAAGGGAGAATTGCTGCTGTGCTGTGGTGGGGATGTTTTGAAGAGAGGACGTAGCCAGATGGAGCAGCAGGAGGCGTTGGGGAGCTGGACTGGAAGGGCAAGGCTTGCATCGGAGCGCCGAAGCGCTGAAGCGCCTCTCCACCTCGCTCCCCCACCTACACCCCGGCCTCAGTTCTTCTTCCGATCAATCTTGACTCCTTTAGCTAGGGAATCATGAGCCAGCTTAGATGGGCACATTGAGGAAGAGGTGAGCTTAGAGGTGGTCTTGATGGCGTCCATGGTCCCCGACTCCAGGTCCACCAGCACCGCACGCGGCACCTACTTGCCGCCGTAGGCCTCGTTTCTGTAGACCTGAGGGAGGAGAGGGGGAGATTGGGGCGAGGGTATGGGGGAAGGGAGGAGGGACCATTGATGCACTCAAGCTGAAGGTCGGAGTCGGGCTTGGCGGCTGATCACCTCCCAGGACTGAACATCACTCACTCCTTTTCTTGCATCTGACACAGCGTCAGATATCCTTCTTGAACATGGGGGTTCCAAGGACTCGTCATTATTCATAATCATATCCCATTTCTTCCTATTTCTCTACGTTTTCTTCAATCGTGATTTCGTTCTACTTATGAGCCTCTATGAACCATTATAGTTTAAATGTTGTTCGAAATTGGGTCAATTGAAGCCAAGATTTAGCAATGAAAAGAGAAGGAGGGCTAAAATGAAAGGTGAAAGGCGATCGATGCTGCCGCACTGGCCGGTCTGGCTGTGGACGATCTCGTGCATGCTGCTGGACGGAAGGCTGGTTTTTGCTCAGGGGATGGACGGGGTAGAGGAAGCTGGGAGGCTGCTGAGGACTGGAGGGAGACTGAAGTGATCGCGAAGGCGGAGTTGAAGGCAGGATTGAAGGCAAGCCATCTGGCGCCTAGAAAGCCCCTCTCGCCTGGCGTTTACGCCCCCACGCCACCCGCTCCACACTCAATGCCCCACTCAAGGCTCATGCGGCAGGCTTGCGGGAGGAAAGGAAGGGATGAAACAAGGAGGAAGGAGCTGACAGAGTGGAAACAGTCTTTTTCCCTCAGCTCCTACTTTCTGTGTGCGCTCTGCCTCAGCAACGCCTTGTATACAGGCAGCAAAAAAGAGCTTCAGTTTCAATAGACTTGCTTGCAATCTATTTGAAAACATTTTAGCATTATTAAGGATAGATTTTTTGAGGAGAACATGACATTCAAAGCATCTAGATCTAGGAAATATGATGAATTAACGGAATGCGGAATCGACGCCGATAGAGATCAAGAATAAAACAACTTGAATATCGAATAAGCGTGAATAAGTTTACATTTCGAAAATGCTACGAAATATTATTGGCTGTTGTTTATCCATTCGAGCAAAATTAATATGACAATAATATTACACCTCTTGAAAACTACAATAGACGGTTGAAAAAGAGGACTTGTACTTGCCCAAGTATCCATTTCAGAGCCAATTAATGCTAATAGCTTTATTTTCCACTATGTCCTTTTGTTCCTCTTTGTAGTTTTTGCCAACTTTGAAGCGGAAAGAATATGGGATTGGTAAGGCATGCCAAAACGCAGCGTCAAATAATCTCTTACACCCAGCCCTATGCTCCTTCAAACACTGCGCAAATGGGGCCTTCATCCTCACTGTTGCAAGCGTTGCCTATTCTTCTTATGCGCACAATCCCCCTCTGCTCCGCTGCTCTAAAGCAGCCTTCTCCGTACCTTAATTCTGACCAATCATTGATTCCGAAACGCTCAAGTTTATGCTGAGGCGTTTTCAGACTAGGAACAAACGAAAATGGCGGAAGGAGATGGACAGAGGAAGCAGGGCGGTGCGGATGCTTCGGATGCTGAGCCTCTCAATACGTCGCAAATTCTCCGTCTCTACCCACTCGGTTCAACTTTGTCTTCGCTAAACTCCGAACCCCGCCAACACCTTACCGCGGTTTTCCAAAATTAGCACCAACTCCAAAAGCGGCTGACTCCCAGAATCCCCCCCCAACGGGGTTGCCCCCCCACCAAGCGTTTGCCCCCCCACCCCCGACGTGTCCCCCCCCCCTCGTACAAATCCCCGCCCCCCCCCCCCAGCCAGGGAGTCAGCCCCAAAAGCTAATAAGTTTCTGGATATCATTTTGGCTACCGCATAAAATAGTTTTCAAATCGCTAAAGCTGTTGAGTTGAGGCATAGCAAATGCAGGCTCTGCTGGCAAGGCCATGAGCGAACGCCGTGTCCATGTACCTGGAGCGAAAAAGTCAGTTCAGCCCTACATTTCTGCAATTATTGAATTAATTGCAGATGAATCGTTGAACTGATAAACTGACTGAATTGATTGCAGATCAATCGCTGGAGCAGAAAAGAGTCACGACATTGGCTCTACGACAAACGAACCTGCTCAGGTATAGGCTCTTAGCCATTTATTTCCACTTCTGTCCAGTCTAATCTATTCAGGAGAGGGCTGGACAAAATTAGATTGTAGGAAATCTACGTGGGCCCACGCCGGGAGAAGCTCAGCCAGCCTCTTCAGTGAAAACCAATCCAATTTGCTATAAATAAATTGACATTTCAAGTGCTGAACTATAGGCGAGCATTGACGGATGGGCGGCTGACGATGTTCTACACGAAGAAGTTCTGCTTCAGCAACTTTTTCCCCTGCCCCCAGCTGGAGATCCAAGGACGTCAGTGGAGCTGCACCGAGCAGTTCTTCATGTACTCTCGGGCGAGTAAGCTTTCTTACCTTCTACTTTTTTCATCCTTTCCAACCAACCCTTCTTGACAGAAGACTCCGGGGATGAAGCGACGGCGGAGGCAATCCTGGCCACCCAGAATCCGACAAAGATCAAGAAGGTGCGTCAGCACTTTGGATTCTCTTCCCGTCCCGAGTGGAGGCATTGATGCAATTACAGCTGGGGAACGGTGTTGGATTCCAAGGGACGCAGTGGGCGATGAAGGAATGGGAAGCGATGTGGGAGGCCAACGAGGCCAAGTATCGCCAGAACGAGGCATTCCGCAGCGAGCTTTTCCGGACGACGGGAACCATCCTCGTCGAAACCAGCCCACACGTTAGCCCCTTTTTCTTCCCCTTTCCCTTCTTTCCTTGGAAAGGTAGACAATTGAACCAGACTCGAGGAGCAAAAATGATTTCGATCAAATTTTAAAAGCAGAAAGAGATTTCTGGAAAGCTTGGTAAAGAGACACACTCTTATGCTTCTGTCAGAGAAGCTTCTGAGCCAGGAGCTATTAGCTAATAATATTGGAGGACCGACGCTGGGGCATCGGGCTGGGACGGGAGGCGGCGGGGGCGGGGGACTGGCGCCAGTGGCGGGGCACCAACTTCATGGGCTACCTACTCACCCTGCTCCGCGAGCAGCTCATCCACGAGCCCCAGTATCGCCTCCAATTGCAGCAAGCACTCGAGGACGTTGCCGCCTATTCTATCTCAGAGCGAAGAAGAGAGGAAAGAGATATGCAGGACTTCCTGGGACGCTTCAAGCACCCTGTGGGTGAGCTGCCAGAGGAGGACCTGGCCGGTTTGGGCGAAACCTTCTAGGACTGGATCATCCAGTAGTCCAGTTGTTGATGAGCCTTAATGTGAAAAAAAAAAGAAAAAAAAGAAATTTTTGTTTAATTCCAATTATTAAAAAATTTTTTTAAAAAAAAAAGTTTTTTTAATTTTTTAATCAAACTAGGAAGCAAACAGCAGCTGAAGGAGTTGAAGAGCTGTTAAATGAGGAGAAAGTGATGGAAACCTCCATCTGGCGAGCGATCCAGTTGCCGTCGAAATGCGCCCACCAGAGGCCCTTCTTCCGCTCCTCCACAATGTGGCCGTCGGCCGAGGCCCGGTACTGGTTCTGCTTCGTGTTGAAGGGGACGCGAAAGAAGCGCTGCGTTCGTCCACTCTGCACCCTCGCCGGCTCTGTGCCCTCCAAACACCGTCCTCCTCTTATCCCCCTCCCTTCCCAATCCTCATCCAAACCTGAGACTCCTTGACGGTGTTGATGACAGACTGCGGCGCCCTTTGACCCGCCGCCTGTGCAGCATTGGCCTCTCGCCACTCATTGAATCGGGCCAGGCGCCGGTGGAACTCATTCTTGCAGGCTTGCAGCAGGCTGATGTCTGAAAGCATTTTCACCAGGCCATCAATGGTCTCTGGAGACTAACAAAGTGATCTGTTGCCGAAACTATTTTTTTTTCTCCATGGAGCAAGAACAATAATAAATGATTGTACTTTATAAATGATTGTAAGGTAACTTATTCTTCGTACATGCTTTTACCCATTCAGAGTACCACTACGTTTGCTAGTCTGTTTTTCGAACCCCTTGCTTATGGAGCAAAATATAAATGATTAAGGGGGACTGAGAAGTAGAAGAAGCAACCATTGGAGGTATTGATGACGTCACGCAGGTCGGCGTACTTCCACTTGGAGAGGTCAAAGCTCCCGCCGCCCTCCACGGGGCTGGCCGCCGAATTGGGTGGACTGGGCTCCTCTGCCAGGGCTCCGCCGCTCTCCGCTGCCAGCCGCTGCGCCAGCTGGCGATCCCTGGCCTCCTGCTCCTCGCGTTCCTTCCGCTCCCTCTCTTTCTCCTGACAATCACCTCCTTCCTTCAGTTCTAGTAGTGAATTCTCTATGCAAGGACCTCCCAGAGACGCTTCTGCTCCAGCACCAGGGCCGCCTGGGCAGCTGCTGAGGCTTCGGCCTCTTTGCGTTCCTTATCCAGGCGGGCTTTTTCAGCCTTCTCGGCTTCAGCGGCCACCTCGGCGGCAACTCGGCGAGCTTCCTCCTCCCGAGCGCGCTTCTGGAGTAGGGGCTCTGATTTGACTTCGCAGGGCTGAAAGGGGAGAGAGGAGGACTGGTGACCATGTCCACTTCGATATGGGCCAGGCGAGCGTTTTCAGCCCGCTCACTGTCCGCCTGTCGTTTGAGGCCTGCTAGGTTGGTCTCTGCTTCTGCTACGAGGCTTTGATATGCTGCTTCTAGAGCATCCGCTGATCCACTGCGCCCTTCCTTAAAAGGAAGCCTTCTAAACACCTGAAACTATTGCCCTGAGAAACCAGGGCACCTTGATCTGACGAAGTAGGCCTGACAGCTTGCCCTCCATGCTCTGGATGGCAGTGCGCGCGGATCCCTGGTCCTTCAGTTCTGCGGACAGCTGTTCCATCTCTCGAAGCCGTCCCCATAGACCTCGCATCTAGGCAGGACAGGACGGGTGAATGAATGCTCTAGGTGGGATGCAGGGGCAGGGAAACCTTGCGCAGGGCAGCAATCCGCGGTGCATAGCGGCGTCTCGCTTGGTAGCCGCGCAGGGCAGACTGCAGCCTTACTAAAGCCGCTCGTCGGTACAGGATCTTGTTCTTCACTGAAATTTGGAGGGGGAGGGTGTGAGGAGGGGGAATGATGGGTGGAGGAGGGAACGTTTGATGACGGAAAGGACGCCCCAGGCAGCCTTCTTCCAGCGGATACGGATGAGCCAGCGCTTGACCTTGGCTACCAAGGATGCCAGATGCGCTGGATCTGCTCGCATCATTGCGTCAAACTCCGCAAACTTCCCTGGCCTTCAAATTGGACAGCCTCATAAGATCTTGAAAATTGGAGGAAATGGAATTGGAGACCTGAAGAAGACCTTGGTGAGGCCGAATTTGAAGTCCGCATCGTTGAGACCTAGTGCTTTGAACAGACACTGAAAAAAGCATCTGAGTTTGAAGGGCAAATGAGTGGAATGAAAGGAAAAATATTGCCTTGCAGAAGAGACGAGGATCTAGGCGAGCCAGGTCGGGGGGCATGAGGGCGCGGTACATGGCGTACAGGTCCTTGAATAGGGTGCGGGAGGGGAAGCCCTGTTGCATCAGCGCCAACACCGAAGTCATTCCGCTGCACTGCAGCTGGCTCAGGATCTCAAACACCCCTACGCCCTCACCTTGGCTCATCTTAAGGCAAGTCTCAGTCATACCTGAGCCCCCTCAAACTTCCCGGCGACCATGTCGCCATTGGGCTTGATGCAGCGGACGAAATGGGTGCCGGCCCCCTCCAGCTTCTTCAGCAGCTCCTTCAGCTGGGCTCGGAATTTGCTGCCCACACTCACGAAGGCCAGCTTCCCCTTCCCGCCTTCAAATTAAGCCCTATCTTTATTTTTCATCATGAAAGGACTTGGGAATAGAATTGGTGCAATAGATATGGTGAAAATAAAAGTGTGCGAGAGCTGAGGAGGGGCTGGCGTGAGAGAGGCGAACCGGAATCTTGTGGAGCTTGTGGGCCTGTGTGGTGGAAGCTTTTGAGCTTTAGAGGGATGCAAAATGAGCGGCTAAGCAGGTGCAGCAGCTAGGAAATAGTCTGAATGGCCTACTCTGAGACTTGGACTCCTTGAAGAGGCGCTGAAGTAGGGGCAGCTTGGAGTCGGCGAGGAGAAGCTCGAGGCTGAGGTGCAGGGCATCGTTGTTCTTCTCCAGGAAGAGGGCGGTGGTGTAGCAGACGGCCCCGGCGAAGTGGCGGATGAGGAAGCCTTCGTCGTCGCGCAGCTCCCGGTGCTCTTTCAGCCGGGATTTGCGGGGGATCTGACCAAGGGTTAGGAGTTAGGATTGGGTTGGAGGATTGGAATGAAAAAGAGGGTATACATCTAGTCGAAAGTGTGACTTGTGGCGTCGGTGGAGGGCGGCGGTGAAGTTGGTGGGGGCAGGGCGGGGCAGCTTGCTCTCCTCGTCGATGAAGTCCAGGATGCCGTCAGGTTTCTCCTCGATCAGCTCTGCAAGCCTAGCTTTACTGCCGGAGCTCTGACTGAGAACGATTGGAAGGAAAACCAATGCAATCGGAGTTGTCCACGTACTCAATCTTGCGAACGCCCAGACCCTCGGCTGCGTACAGCTCCTGCTCCTGTTTCAGGATGCGATCGTTGAAAAACTGCAATTTCCTCTCAGTTATTATTTTTTCCCTTCTTCAAAATCTCGAAGCAGCCGACCTTCTGAAGCTTCTCATTGCAATAGTTGATGCAGAACTGCTCAAAGCCGTTCACTCGGAAGTACTCTGCAAAACAGTCCCTTGCCGTCTGTTTCTTCCATCTGACTGAAGGCAGTGAAATTGAACCAAAGCCAGCGATGTCCAGAACCCCGATATAGTTGGTGGAGGTGCGGTCGAAGGGGATGGCCTTGTTGATGACGGCGACGAGGTAGTCGAAGAGCTTGGAGTAGACGGCCTTGGCCAGCGCATCCCGCGCCGCCGCCGCCTCCCCTATCTTCAGCGGCACTCTGATCACCGTCCCTTTCGTACCCGCTCGAGCCGCCTTCAAACCCCAACCTCTCCTTTTCTCAACCCCTCCTAGCTCCTTCAAGTGACCTGCATGACGCGGCTGATGAGTCCCATCTCCAGCTCCTCCGGCATAACGCCCAGCAGTTCTGCTGCCTTCCTGAGTGATACTCGCCCTTCAAAGTAGTTGGTAGAATGAGAGATAGGAAGGAAGCAGGGGAGGAGGCAGGAGCCTTGAGCGGTGACGCCGCAGCCGCCGCGGGTGTCCTCCTCGATCTCCCCGAAGGCCACGTTGCCCAGATGGAGGATGCCGGCCACCACCCGGTAGACCTCAAAGCGGCCGCCCTCGTCCAGGCCCATGTCCCCCAGCGCGGAGTCCAGTCGGGCCCAGTCCCGAACGTCGTCCACTACTGGGTCTTCCAGAATCTCAATTGTTTTCAGTTTGTTGGGGAATTGAGCAGAAATGGGAGACGAACGCCTTCCGGACTCATTTGGTCCCGGTTGATGCGAGCGGCGTTGGCTTTGTTGGCGAAATAGGCTGTGCATCCGTAGCGCAGGTAGTGATAGCTTTGAGGGGGGCCTAGGCCGAACTCTTGTCGAAGGGCTGCAGGGGAACCGCAGAGCAAACTCAAACAGGAGAAATGTTTGGGCCTTTTTCATGGGGGCATTGGGTGTACCTGTAGAATATGTGGTAGTTCCGCTCGCCCTTGCTCTGGTGCACAATGCGGGACTTCTCCAGCAGGTAGTGCGACACGAAGCCGCCAGCCACATCGCCCTCAATTTATGTCTATTTTTCCAGTTTTTCCTATACTATTATCTTTCCTGCTTTTCCTAAATTGTTTATTATTTTTGCCTAAATTTCTCTTTTGCTTTTTCATGCTTGGTCAGTAAAATATTCGTCACTAGTCAATAATTACACCCCTTGAGGCTTCCCACCCAAGGCGAGAAATATGCGGAGAGGTTGCCTGAGCACATGCTCACTTTCCCGGCTATGCATAAGCAAAGCGCAGGCTGAAGAGGGCCTTGTGTAGGTGGAGGGGATGGGGTCAAAGGCAGGACAGACAACACTGCCCCTGTGCAAAGACTGGCACACACCTCTCTACCCCCACCCTCCTCTCATCCACTAAATGGAAGCGCTGCCCCCCATAAACCCAGCCCCACAGTCTAACAGGCCTCACATGCATCGACCACTCCTCAGCACGCCCCTCTCCTCTTTCCACCTCCTTTCATTCCAGGCCCTAACGAAGGACACTTGATAGGCGAGGGAGGGGCAAAGTTTGCGCACCTTGCCGCTGAAGTGGATCTCCACGAACTTGCCGAAGCGGGAGGAGTTGTTGTTGCGCAGCGTTTTGGCATTCCCGAAGGCCTCCAGGATGGGATTGGCTGCAAATGCTTGAGGCTCAGACAGCGAGGATAGGAAGAGGATGCGGAAAGAAACCATCTAGGATCCGCTTCTCGATTGGCCCAGCCTGGGCGCCCCAGGTTTCGCAGAGATAGCGCAGCACCAGCTTTTGGGATTCGGTCTTGCCGGCCCCGGACTCCCCTGAGACCACGATGCTCTGGCTCTCACTGCTCCGTCGCATGTCCCGATAGGCCTGCAGTGGAGGAATTTTGAAACTCTGCTTATGAGGCTGTGGCTCACCTTATCGGCAATGGCGAAGACGTGAGGCGGCATGGTGCCCAGGGACTTGCCCTGGTAGGAGCGCAGGGTTTCTGAGGAGTAGAGCGAGGGAATGGCTGTGTACGGGTTCACAGCGATTAGAATATTTGCCACATATGTCTGCAAGTGCAATGTCTTTTTCACTGCATTGTAAAAATAAGTCAAGAAAGAATTTATAAACAAGACAATGGACCGTTCAAGTTACTATTGCTCCATTTAGCATTCTGTGAATTGGTTAATTTTGGACTTAAGCGATGGATTAGCTGTCAAGCTCTGAACATTTTGCAAAAACAAAGGAAAGGCGAACGTAAATTTTGTTGCGAGCATAGCGTATGCGGACGTTGTGAAGGAGTGTGCCTTCGTTGAGGTACATGAGGGCGCAATTGTCGTCCACATCCTTCGTATCATTGTCCTCGGCTGGGAAAACGGAGTTGTAGGCTGCTTCCAGCGTCTCAAAGAAGGGACAATGACAAGATGAGAAAGATGTTAGTGAAAGAGAGCTTTTTGGGGATTGCTGGAAGGAGAGATGGTGGCTGTGGTGGAGCCGATGTCGATGAGTTTGCCGAGTATGAAGCCCTCTTCGGGGTCGGGCGCCCACACTTTTCGACCCGCCCCCGCGAATGCCATTCTGCAAGCCCTATCAGTTGCCCAATTTTGGGCAACGAATGCTTCGCGAAAGGGCATTGGCAAATAACCATAGAAATACCACCCAAAATTTTGCATAACTGACACCAGAGAAGCTTTTGCAAAGCCCAGCAAATGTGTCCCATTGAACCCAGAATGACTCATCTCCCACCTACCTTCCCCCTCGCCCCGTGGAAAGGCAGCGTGTGGGCAGAGCCGTTTGCTCTGGAGCAAGAAGAGAGCAAAGAGGACAAAAACTGTAGGCCCAAGGAGCCAGTGCGTGTGCTCACAGCGCCTGAAAGAAGCCCAGAAAGCACCCAACTGCAACAGGTTGAGACTGGGACAAAGAATAGCTGAATCTCCATGTCGACCCCATGCCTGGCCCTTGAGGGCAGAGGACTGGGAAAAAGAAGGGCGGACTAGTAGGTCAGAGAGGAGCCTAAGTGGCCGTGGTGGAGGATGAGAGAGAGGGTGAGACGGAAGGGAGCCCCTGACTGGAAGTGTCGCTGCTCCCTCTCATCCCCATTCAGGTCTGCAGGGGAGGGAGGGAAAGGTAGGTGGAGGAGGAAAGGGGGAGGCCAAAGCCAGGGGGCCCCACCTCCGCCCCCTCCTCTGTTTGTCTCCGTCGCCCTTTTCAAGGGAGACACACTGCCTGGCCCGCATGGGAGCACAACTGCGCAGTTGGCCGCCCTGAGACGTCCTCCCCAGCAGGTCGTTAGTATTCTGCTCAGGATGCGGCGTTCTTTGCCGAAGGCCTATTGCTAGGCCCTACGGTAAAATGGCCAGAGGATGCTACACTGCATTCCATAGTTACAAGCAGGAGCATCTCTGTTTCTTTAGCAGCCGGTCATTGCTAGATTCAAGTGCAGGATAGTTTTGCTGGATAGATGGCTAGAAAGAAATTAGGAAAAGGTTGTCCTGAAGTGCAGCGTCATCAGACGCATGGAGGCGGTGATAGGGTGAGGATTTCCCGCGCGCTTCGAGGGCTGGGCTGGACAGTAGGCGGAGGGCGCTTGGCGAAATCCCTCCTCCCTGCTTACTCACAGCCCTCGTCCGAATCCCCCGCCGCTTCCCGCCCTTCCTCCTTCCTCCCCCACCCGGCCCAGTTTCTTATCTCCAGGGACCACCTTCCCTTCCTTCTCCCTCCAGCCTCCTCACTCCCAATATCGACCCCCTTCCATTGTGGTGTTGCTGGGCCGCTTTTTTCTCTCTGGGTACTTCTGGAGGAAAGGCTATTGGTCTAGAGGCTTGGAGTGAGCGATGATAGCGACGAATGTGGCAGTGACCTCGGCTACGACGGAGAATCTGAGCCGTCATGAGCTCCTGTCCTGGGTCAACGACTGCCTGCAGGCCAAGTACGTGAAGGTGGAGCAGCTATTCGACGGCGCCGCCTACTGCAACTTCATCGACATGCTCTTCCCTGGTTCTTTCTTCCACCCTTTTACTGTCCTTTTCATCTCCTTCATCAGTGCCCCTCAACCTTAGGCGTAGTTCCCATGAAGAAGGTGAAGTGGAACACGAAGCTGGAGCACGAGCAGCTGAACAACTGGAAAATCATGACCACCGCCTTCAAGGACACGCAAGTGGACAAGGTTCCTCCTAACTCCTCCATCGTCCTCCTTTCTATCCATCCATGGTGGAATGGGCTTGCAGATAGTTCCGGTGGAGCGGCTGATGAAGGCCAAGTTCCAGGACAACTTCGAGTTCCTCCAGTGGTTCAAAAAGTTCTTCGACGCCAACTACGACGGCCAGGACTACGACGCTCTTTCCGCTCGCGCTGGAGAGGTCCCCCCTTTTCTTACTCCATCAGAGGGGCAGGCAGGATAGGCATCGAATGGACAGGAGCTGCCCAGCGGAGGCTCAAAGGGCGTGAAGCCGATGAGTCGGATCCAGCGAACGGGCGGCCCGCCCAAGAACTCCTCCACGGCTCGCGCCGCCGCCACCCGCCCTGCCCCCGCCCCCACCTTCAAGTACTCCTTCCTTGCTTTTTCTGCCCCCCCCCCCTAAGCTGGCTAGGGGCTGTAGACCGGTGGCTCCGACCATGAAGAAGTCCCCGTCGGGCAGCAGCAGCGGCTCCGTCAACAAACCCACCGCCGCCTCCCGACCCGCAGCTGCCAAGCCCGCCGCGGAACCGCCCGCCCGCAACGGCGTCGACCCTGCCGAGCTCAAAGCTCTCAAGGGACAGCTGGCCGACCAGACCGAGCAGGTTCAGCTCTTCTCCTCACCAACTCATTCCCTCATTGCTCCTTGCCTGTCAGGTCACAAATCTGGAGCTGATGGTGGACAACCTGGAAAAGGAGCGGGACTTCTACTTCAACAAGCTGCGAGAGATCGAGATTTTCTGCCAGGAGGTGGGCGAGGACGGCGCCGTCCCTTCCGCCAGGATCACCGGCATCCTCTACGCCACCGAGGTTTCCCTTTCCTCTCTTCCTCCACCCCCCCTGCTCTGCCCCTTGCACCTCCTACACGTCCTCAGCCTTCGCTTGTGTATAGCTGTCGAGTGGTGCAGTATATACCCTGATGTGGCTGCGTTCCTCTTCACTTTCTCTCTGTCCCAAGCCTCTCCTTGGCAGTGGGGAGGGTAGGAGGAGGGAGGCCCAATTGGAGTGGAGTGAGAGAGAGAGCTGGGCTGTGTCGTAGGAGGTGGAAGAGGGCGAGGAGGCGGGACTGGATGAGAGTGATGCGCAATATGCCGAGGCCAAAGTGAGTTCCGCACCCACTCCTCCACTCTAAACCAGCCTACACGCACCCCTGCCTATTATCCAATCCTGCACCCCAGCTAACTCCACTCCGCGCCACCTTACACGTGACCCATCAATGCCTGCCTGCTTCCTCCTCACTCACCGCTTCCTCCTCCATGAAAACTCATTTTGGCCTGGCCTCTGTGCCTTCGCTCCTCTCTTTCGTCATACAACAAATTGTTCTTTGCGGGAATATCAGCTGTCTATAGTATTGATTTAAGAAGAAGTAAATTTGAGGAGGGATTTGCTCCGCCCGAGGACGAGGACGTGGAGAACGGGGCAGAGGAGTACTAGCCCCACTGCCACTATCTTTCCTCTACAGCAACTCTTCTTCTACTCTGAACTGCGCTCCCAACCCTTTTGCCACCTTTTGTTCTTTTCATTGGAGTCGCGATTTGCTGAGGCTGCCTTGTACCTACTGGAGTGTATTATCGTATGGAAATGAAGCAGTGTGACCCCTGGACAGATTGGCCTCGCGTGTCCTATGATAGGGACAGGCTTTGCGTTTCATCTTTCATCGTCCCTTTTTCACTTGACGTAATCGCTGCTTGTGACTCCCAGAGACAAAAGTTCCCTCCTCGCCAGATAGCCATGCTCACCCTTCTGTTCCACACCGCTTTCTCCCCTTTGCCGGGTTGTTTTTCATTTCAGCGCGCTTCCCTGTCTTTACCCGGCTTCACCTTGACGTCTTTTGCCAGAAGAGATTGCTGGAAGAGGGAGCAAAGTTTGCCCTGCGCACACAAAGACAAAAAACGAGCGGGAGCGAAGGCAGGAGGCCAGAGACTGCGCAAGGGGACTGTTGCTATGACAATATGAGGGAGTGTGGCGGGTGGCGGGATCAATGCGACTGGTGGCTGATCAGTTGGGGAGTAGAAGTTGCAATGTCAACGGAGGAGGATGTGGACCTGAGGGACATGCTGATGCAGCGTTTGGAAGAGAATGGCTCACTCACTCGGCTTCGGGTACCTTGAAACAACCTCACGAGCTAATCAATTTAGCCCTCAATCCAGGCTCAACTGAGAGCGACCGTTTTTCTGGCGCTTCAGGATAAGCCAATTGAACAGGTTTCAAAGCTGGATGATTTGTGGGCAATCCTTGAGGGCCAAATTTGATTGTAGTTGAAGCCGTTTCATTCTGCCGCAGCGGATAAGTTTGCGGAGACTAGCGATGGTTCTTTCCAATTCGATTTTGCGAATCCAATTCCAATCCAATTCTTTCTTATATTGCGGGTAAGGCATGGAAAGGATTTGAGGCAGGCTTGTACTGGCCTTGATCGGAGACTGTCTGGAAAAACTGGGCCTCAAAGCCTCCGCCTCTGTCTTCCAGCGAGAGATCGGCTTATCCGTTGCCCATCCTTACTATCCCTTCCTATCGAGATGGCAAACTTGATATGGTTTCTTTTTGAGCTAGCCTCCGGGCGACAGAATGAGCTTTGGCGAGGATTGGCCGCAAAAACCAGCAAAGAAGACGAGCCACTGCTTTCGGTACTTCTTCGTAACTTCAACAACGTTGGCATTCTCAGCTCTTGCTTCGATCCATAAGCGTATCTGAAGGATTGGCAAGGCAAAGGATGAAAAGGGCGGGGAGGAAAGAGGAGCACATAGAAGCTCCTCGTCTGAGGAGAGCAACAGTGGCGGACAGGCTTCAAGACAACGCAAGCTGCAGCCACTGGACACTGTGGATGAGCCAGAACCCCCAGCTGTCCTCTCACCGCCTCGAGAAAAGTCATTGGGTTATTCCAGTAGCGAGCTGTCGTAGGGTTCCCATGAGACTTATCTCGATTTTAGGCGATCTACCGTCTTTCGGCAAGCCTTCGTCTTCTATGCTAGGTGCCGGTTGAAGCTCATAGAAATGGTTTCTAATTTGAGTTTGAAGGCGACCTGCCTTCATTGGGACGAAAGACGCTGGAGCCCATTGGTGGGAAGAAGAACGAGAACTCAAACCTGCTCAAAGCTCTGGAAACCTTGGACTCGCCTAAAGGTCAGTGCTAATTGGATTGCAATCAAAATTCAATCAAAATAGATTCAAACGTTTCAGGCAAGGTGCTGACCAGTTCCAGCGAGACTTCGCAGGAGAGCACTCCCAGGCCCACTCCTGCTGTCCCGCCAGCCAAACTGCAGCCCTTGGCCAAGCCTTCGGGCAGCGAGCCTGCCAGCAAACCCAGCGGCCTCTTCAAGCCCCCTTCTCCCAGTTTCCTCTTCTACACTCGTCCTCTGCCTTTGCCAGAGCTGGTGGGGAATTGTGAAGGGGAGGAAAGCGGTGAGGATTCGGTGAGCGAGGAGATCGCGGAAGATCTGGAAGTGGACCAGCTTCTCTCCTCCGGCCGGAGCAATGTCTCCTTTTGACCTGCTCATCTATTGTGCATCGATTTTCATTGGAGCCGTGATAGCTGCAGGCATAGCTTTTCCTCCATTCACCTCACAGCTTTGGACCTGGCATAACTTAGCTCAACAAAAATTGCGAAAGAGAAATAAAAGAAAGTTGTCCTAGCTAAGGACTGAGAAGCAGAATCACAGCAGGCAGCAGAGGAGCAGTTGTAGAACAGATGTAGCTTGCACAAAAGATGCCTATGGATTGATCTAGCGCACAACTAGGGAAGGGGCAGGTCATAAAGTGGGTAGAATTCTGGAGAAAGCGAGGAGGACTAGGAGGAGGGTTTGGGCGAATCCGGCGAGCATGGCGAGCATGTCGGGCATCTGCTGGCCGGAGTTGTAGTAAGCGAAGGCGATGAAGCCACTCAGAGCACCTCCCACCACCAGCGAACTCCCTACTCCACCCACTGCAAACCCACTCTAGCTTCACCGTAATTCCGCCTTTTCACCTCATATGAGCTAGTTAAGTCAGAAAATTTGCGTTTACGAGTCATTATTTAGCCTCGTCTCGTATCGTCAAACAAAAGCGGGACCAAAATACCCACAAAATACCGAAACATCAAGAAATTGTGGTGCGTCTTTTCCTGATTCATTCGAAGAAGATTAAGACAAAATGAATAAATAGGGTGTAAACTAACAGAGAAGCAGGCACCAGAAGAAACGAGCTTGCGGGTGCTTTCTAAGCGTCACAGCTGCTATCAGGGCCCCGACTGCGTTGAACATTATCGACGAGGTCATCATCCACACGAAAATTCGAAACCTATCATTCACTTCTTTTCTTCCAGCATGACTCATGCGCACTAACAAAAAATCAATGACGCTATTTTTGGCAGAAAAACCGAACCACATAGAGTTGAAGTCGTTGAACATCCAGGGCGGAAGCGGTAAGACAACGACATTATACAAGTCCCCGAGTTTCTGAAATTGTTTGTGGACGTATCGAGAGAGTGGAAAGGGCCTAGTAAAATGGGGACATTTCGGATGGCAATGCCGACCTCCTCCTTGCCATCAGCCACCAGCTCCTTCTCCTCCAAGTAACCCTCCATGGCATCTGGCCCCCGACTCCAACCCTCAGCAAGCGCTCCTGCCTTCGGCCCTCATTGAAGCCCCACTCCTCCTACACTCCTCCGACATCCTTCCTCCACGCCCAATCTATGTATTCATCGCCATTCTGCGCAAATTACTCACCCTCTTCCCCTAAATCTTGGCTGCAGGCCTAACAGCCCAGCCCAAATTGAAACATCCGCGAAGATGTCAGACAGTAGTAGCTTGAACTCGATGGAGCGGCGCAAGGCTCGCATGGCTCGCCGGAAAGAGCTGCTCTCCCAGTCGTTAGGCGCGGGCTCCCCAGCCCAGCTCAGTCGTCTCCTAGGCACCGATCGTCCCTCCACCTCGCATCCTCTCCTCCCCAACTCATTCCCCAAAGGTGCATCCCTTCAGTAGTTGAGAAGGCAGGCAAGAAGGATTTTGTGAAGGGGAGTGGGAGGATGAAGGTGGTCTGGAGACAGGTGGCGAAGCCTACCAGGCCAGCAGCCGCTTCCTCAAAGGCACCCAAAGCGCCAATCCGCACAACGACTATTCACAGGTTGTGTGCAGTAGCTAGCCTAAGAGACAATGGAAGAGTGGCACAAATGACTGCTTGCAGAACTTTGTGGACACCGGACAGAGGCCGCAGAACTTCATCCGAGACCCTGGCTTGCAAGTGAGTCCTAAAAACATATCCTCCTGAAGAGGTCAAAGGATTGGGAGGCTAATTGCAGGAGCGCTTCGAGGAGTACCCACGCCTGAAGGAGCTGGTGGAGCTGAAGGACGGGCTGGTGGCGGAGACGGCCACGCCGCCCATGTACCTGGCCGCGGACTTGCACGACCTGGACCTCCCCGCCGCCCTCGGCACCCGCTTCGACGTCATCCTCGTCGAGCCACCCCTCAGCCACGAGTCCTGGACCTGGCCCGACATTGCCCAGCTCAACGTCGCCGCCCTCGCCGACTCCCGCTGCTTCATCTGGCTATGGTTGCCTTCCTCTATTGACCCTTCCCCTCCCTCTCCTTCATCCTTTCACCTTGCCCGTCCCTCTCCTTCCTCTCATTCATATCTTCACCTTTACTCGCCCTCTTCTTCATCTCTTCTCTTCACCCTGCCTGTCCCACTGGAAGGGTGATAATGGGAGGTGCGGATCTGAACCGTCTGGGCTGGCGGAGGGTAGAGCTTGTTTGCGCCGCTGGGGCTTCCGCCGCTGCGAGGACATCTGCTGGATCAAGACGAACAAGAAGACCCCGCCCGGCGCCCCCCGGCCCCAGCTGGAGCCCGGCGCCGCCTTCCACCGCACCACCGAGCACTGCTTGATGGGCATCAAGGTGGGAGCTTGCACGAGGTCTTGTCCTGAATATTGGTAAGAATGGGAGCTTGAGGGAACGGTGAGGAGGTCGGTGGACGGGGACTTCATCCACGCCAATGTGGACATCGACCTGATCATAGCGGAGGAGCCGGGGCCCACGGAAGACCCGCGGCGGAAGCCGGAGGAGATTTTCCTGATCGCGGAGCACTTCTGCCTCGGCCGTCGTCGGCTTCACCTCTTCGGCAGGGAGGACACCATTCGACCCGGCTGGGTTACTAACGCTTTTCTTATTCGCTTTCTTTTGCCACATATTTGGGCAGTCATCGGTCTAGCATACTGACTTTGTCATTCAAGACGGTAGAGTTGATATTTTTTATTTTGCCATAAAATTACCAATTTTGGTGCATATTAAAGCGTATGTCAATAACTCATTCAACTCATGAATTTTGCTGCTTTTCAGCATAGTTTGGATAACCATTAGTTAACCTGGGCTTTTCTGGGTTTCTGGCTGAAAATTTTTTAGATTGCAATATCAATGACGAAAACAACAACTAAATTGTTTTACAGCTAAAAATTCGAATGCAACTTCTAATCTTAATATCTTATACTGTCATTTTCGCAAGAAAACTTTTTGTTGCCAGGTGCCCCTTCCGTTAGTAAACGTTGAAATGTTGGATTTTCACAAGCTCTTTTAAACGTGTTTTGAAATAAAAAATAGTGTTCCAGATTTACGATCTCGTAAACGAATATTTTGTAGGTTTACATTTAAACCTAAAAACCATATTGGGTGCGTGTTTCAGTCTTTCAATTTTTCGTCATATCGAAATACAAAATTATCCCAATTAAAATTGACTTAAATTCTTTTTTGAAACAAAAGTGGTTTGTAAAATTTTTAAGCCCTTTTTGATAACGGACGTAACACTGCCGAAAGGCAAATATTTGCTAGTCATTATATTTCCAAGGTTCTGGATGCAAGCTCAAAGATATCGAAACGAAAACTAAACATAAAGAGCAAAGCTTCCCCAAAAAGAAAAATTATGCACAAATTGGATATAAAATCGTAAACCTGAGTTCGCAAAAATTTTTCAAATAATTTTGAATACCTCGATTCTACAGGTAACAGTCGGCAAGGAATTGACGACCAGCAACTACGACGGCGAAGTTTACCGCAGCTTTTTCCGCAAGGTACTCATGCTGGTCATCATTAAGGCTCAAAAAACTGCTCCTTCAGGTGCCTTTCACAACCACCGGCTGCTCGGATCGCATCGAAGCATTACGTCCT
This sequence comes from Ptycholaimellus sp. GST1_10, assembly GCA_030248095.1. NCBI lineage: Eukaryota > Metazoa > Nematoda > Chromadorea > Chromadorida > Chromadoridae > Ptycholaimellus > Ptycholaimellus sp. GST1_10. Next base: position 91,655 of record JASANA010007478.1, on the reverse strand, counting down.
AAAAGCCCAGATCGAGGTTTTCTTCCTTCATTTGCCCCTAGGAAAGCATTTTGCAACAAGCCACTGTTTTCCGGCGGTGACAAGGGCGGCGGCAAAGCGGGGCCGGGGCCCAAAAAGCGCGGCGGACTCAGCAATCGTGGCGCTGCCAAACCTCCTGCGCCCCTCAACCGAATGGCCAAGGCTGAACGGAAAACAGGTCCCGTCAGGTTCGCCTTTCGCTTCTCTGCGCCCCCATTGGAAAACCATGATGCTTTGAGACGAGCACCAGCACGGAAGCCAACTGCCAGCAGTCTTGCCTCCAGTCGCCTGCGCAATCACTATCGCCAGATTCGCGACAGCGCCGGCCAACGGCTCAACTCCGATGGTTCGTCCATTGCTTCATTTTGTGGCCCGTGAGTTGATGGCAGCTGCAGCGAGGCGAGGTCGCCCACCACTGCGCAGTCGCCGACCGCCGGGACCGCAGCCTAGAAGAGACCAAAGAATGCCCAGGAGATGATGCATTATTCCATTTTTTACAACATTTTCAATTGTTTGCAAGGGAATAAACGATTTTTCGTTTTACTTTGAATCTGGCAAAGATGTGATAGCCGAGCACTTACTTGAATGGGTAGAGGATGATGGTGGAAATAGGCATGTGATTGGAAAGGAAATGGGGAAGCAGAGTCGAGTGGTGGTGGCTGGAGCGAAGGGCGTGGGTAAAACGGCCATCCTGCAGCAGTTGGCTCTGCTCAGGGACATCACGGAGGCCCCCTACGAGCCTACCCTGGACGACACCTACACGCTGGCCGTGGACGGGGACAAGGCCGGCGCCAAGGACACCCTCATACTGCACGACACTGCCGGTCTGGCTGCCGAGAGTCTGCTGGAACTCCGGTCTCTACTTCCTCTCCATTCTTTCTTCCTGATGGAATGGAAACATGGGAAGGTATTTGAAGAAGACCGTACCTACTGCTGGCAGATGCGTTTCTTTTGGTTTATGACGTGGGGGAACAGGAGTCCTTCGATAGGCTGGACCACCTCAAGAAGTCCATAGATCGGCATCTGACCAAGGTAATTTGAGAAAAACAGACAGCAAATAAAATAAATATAATGAATGCGCCACCTGAGGACAACTTGGCATGTTTTCAGGAGAAGAAGGCGGACCTCCCCATCTTCGTCCTCGGCAGCAAGGCTGACCAAGGCAAGCAGGTCATCACCAAGGAATTCGCTCAGGCCTGGGCTGTACGAGAAAGAGGTTTCCCAGTTTACATCTCTGTGGCTGATTTCCAAGAGACAATTTCAGTTGTGCACCATCAAGTGACTGCAAAAGACAGAAACAGCCTGGTGGAACCCATCGTTGCATTGGCCAACCGTCTCTTCCATCCTAAAAGTCAGAACCCATCAGTAAAAGAAGGAAGAACTAACAGGAAGTGAATGTTTGCAGGTGAATCCAAGTTCACACTGCCCAAAAGGCAAAAGGATCGTCCATCCGATAAACCTCAAATACTTATGGATATTTGATCTCATTTTCTCATCTCTTCTGCTTGCCATTTCATCGAAAATTCATTTTTTCAATTCAATAATTCCCCTCAATTGTGGCAAAATAAAAAGCAAAAACATAAAAAGTGAAATTACGAAAAAAAAAAGAAAAAGAGCAAAACATTCCCTCCCGGGCGGGCTCGAACCGCCGACATCTGCATTACTCATGCGGACTGAGCAATCGCTTATAAGTACAGCGCTCTAACCGACTGAGCTACGGGAGGAGGTACTCCCAGCGCCGCCTACCTTCCACTTAAACCCTCTAGTTTTCACTTTCTTTAACCATGCTTCATGCCACCTGTTTGCCATCAAACATCGCCCAAATTCCGCAACGGCTTTATCCAGCTATGTTCAGCTATGCGTGCATCATTTCGCATCCCCGCAAACATAGAGAATCCTTCCAGATGCTTTTAGCACGAGCTTTGTCGCCATCAATGGCTTTGTCTTTTCATCTTGCGCTTTCCCGTTTGCGATTTGAACAATGCAGTTTCAAAAGATTATTCTTTTCCGCATAATCTCCTAAATATCGACCCATCACTCTAGCATGTTTCTGACTGAGCGTATGAAGAATCACAACACAAGTGCCAAAAACTGAAGCCACAAAAGCTACAAAAAGGAATCTTCGAAAGCCGAGGCTGTCCGCCAAGCAGTAAAACTAGGAAAATAAGGCCTGAAAAGCTGGGAAGATCATGGATGAGGTGTTCAATAAGAATGAAGTGATCCGATTGCTGAAGCAGCTGCTACCCGTACCTTAAAACATTCCCTTCGCTTTCTTTCAAATCTCCCAGCCTGAGAAAAGCTGCTACCTGGACAGAATCCGGGTCAGACAGCAAGGCTCCAAGCTGCGGGAAGATGACCTCCTTGGACACCGTTCCTCGCAGTTTAGCCGGCGCTGCTTCCAGCAACGCTCCTTCAAGACCCAAGCCATTTCAGTTCACTCCCCTATGACCTGCTTGAAAACTCACCGGTGAGAAGGGCAGCATTGGCTCGAATCCGGGCAGATTCGGACTTGAGGTACTGCGCAGCGCTCAAGGCCCACTGGTTCAGGCGACTCCCCTGCTTCTCAACCTGGACATCGGCCCGTTTTCCTAGAACCAGAGGGAGGAGAAGAGGCTAGCAGTACCATGGCCTCAGCAGCAGTGGATAGGAAAGCAGCGTAGGCAGGGCCGCTGACGATGCCACTGCCTGTGGAGCTCACCAGTGCAGGCATCCCCAACAGCTCCTCTATCTTGCCCAGCGTCGAGGAGCAGGCCTGCCAAATTGGTTTCTTTAGTTTCTTTTTATCCATCCGAAAATGAATTGTGGTGAGGACATTGCGGTCGCCTATTGAAAATGAAGAGCATAAAAACGAGCAGAACTATGGCGACTAAAGTTTGATGGAGTTGTTGGGTTGAGAAAGAGGACCTCTTGGACGGCGGGCTCCTCGTCGTTGAGGTGAAGCAGGAGAGCGATGAGATTGGACTGCAGCTGCTCCGCGTAGGACTCCTCTGTTCCGAAACGTCCCAACTCGCCCAGCAGATGAAAGGCTACGCTGCGCAAAGCCCCGCTTTCCTTTCATTTCAACCTCGCTCATCGTACATGACTGGAAAAAAACGAAAGTTGGAAAAACCTTTTCGAAACAAGGCCGCAGACGCAGCAGGACAGGCATGAGTATGGGCTGGACTTGGACTGGACTTAGCTTGCTGGACAGCTTCGATAAGCCTGCATAGATTGGTGTAAATGAACGCGGGCTCTGTCCAATAAGTCTAGAAGAACCTTGCATGGCCTCCAGAGCCACTTCGTCTCTAAAGTCCTTGGGGTCCTCCAGGCCCGCCATCATGCCCGAAATCGCCGTCCCCCGGTACAGCTCCAGCTCCTCTCCTCCACAGGCCGCCACGCTCCCCAGACCCCGAACACTCAGCTGCAGGCTACTCCCCCTTCCTCTCTGCCTAGAAGTGGAAGAAGGGCATGACGACCTTGCGTACGAGGAGGCTGTTCTGGTCCGCCAGGCCCTTGATGAGGACGGAGACGAGGGAGTGGAGGAGGGCGCCGCGGGCCTCTGCATCATCCCAGCCTGCCACCCAGCGCAGCAGGGAACCGGCTGTGGCCACCACCACTGCCTAAAAGAGACTGTCACATGGCTTCATTCAGACTGGAAGATGGTGGGTGGACTTTGTCCGCCTCAGAGGTGGTCTCGTCCATATGCGGCTCTAGTAGAGCCACTGTCTCTGTCACCCAAGCCGAGCTGCAGAACTGGCCCAGGGCACTGCCCAGCTCCCAGACCTCAATTCAGGAGGGTGGGGAACAGGGAGGGGAAGCTTGAATGGGGAAAAACGGCGGTAGAGTAGTAGAGAGGGTCCTGGAAGTCCGTCCAAATCGCCTCTCTGGCATTGAGGCTGAGCAGCATTTCGTCCTGTCGACAGCGGACCAGCAGAGCTTTCAGCATCGCCACTCCCACACCACCCGGCTGCATTGTTTCTTTTTATTTCATATCATGTCAGTTTGCTGCGATCATTTGATGTCATGCTTTTGAATGAAGTGAATGAAGTGGACTTGTAGTTGAAGATGTGTCTGGGGGCCGGAGTATCATGATTGGAAAGAAGGAGATGTAAAACTGGTCCCCATCAAAGGTGAAGAGGCCAGCGTCATGGCACTCTTTCTTTCGCTGTCCTCTCTCCGCCTGCCACAAACTTCCACCCCCTCTTGACACTCCCACATTGCCCAATCTGCACTCACCGTTACCTGCCTCGTTTATGCCACTTTTTAACGGCACACAACCGGTCTAACTGGCCCCTCCCGGCAGGCAGGAATCGCCTCACTCTGCCGAAACCTTCTGGAATGAGCTTTCGATGAGGCAAGGCCTCCTCTATCGACTGTTCGCTGTCTATGGAAGATTGGTGGCCAAGTATCCCTGGCTCTTTCTCACCGTACCCTTGGCTGTATCGCTGCTCACACTTCCCATCCTAGTCCAAGCTCGCCAGAATACTGAACTGGCTGTACTCTTCAGTCCGCCTGGTTTTGATTGATTGGCTGGTCTAATTGAATAGGCTGGAAAATGACCTGGCACAGATTCTCCGAGCTTACTGGAGCATGACCTTTTCATCGCTTGGGAGTCGCAGTGGAACCACTGGGACTCTATTCTGGGACGTTGGAGCAGAGATTCAAGGGACAAGCAATCCTGCCGATTCCGGTTTTCAAACTTTCTTGCTGGAGATAAATTGAAGTGTCTAGAACACAGGGATGAATACAATGCTGCTGGGCAGCCTATCGATAAGTTTGGACATGTCATCCATACTTTGATCAAGTCCCGAACAAGACGCAATCTGCTAGAGCCTTGGCTTCTGGACAGGATTCGCAGCCTGGACCAAGAGTGGCGCTCTAATCTTACTCTCCCAGCTCTCGGTTCAACGGCAAGCAACCTTTTTCAGCGACACAAATTTTGCTTTTCCAGGCGGCTTTCTGCGTTTCCAAGATTTCTGCAACCCTCGTCTCGGCTGTCCCAGAGACCAGAACTATTGGCTCAGATCCCATCGGGATATATTTGAAAGCGAACAAAGCGATATCTTAAAGGTTCCCTCGGCTAAGTTTGGGATAGGGGGTTGAAGTGTTTTGAATTGAGGTACGCTATCCGCTGGTGGAGCTGGCAGGATTGAGCTTGCCCATAGGAGAGGCTGTCTATGATGTGGAGTTGAGCAGGCACGGGACCTTCATCAGCAAAGCCTCCGTCATCCTCCTTTCCGCCTTCACTGCATTCGACCGAAACAACGCCTCACTTAAAGACGGTCTCGCCTCCCAACTTCTCGTCAATTCTTTCTTTCTTTTAATCTTCCGTACACAAACGGGAAATACAGAACAGCAACAAAGGTGTTCTGAGAGGGAAGTAGATCAGACATGATCAGCATCAATTGATGGATCTGAGATGCAGCTGCATAATTTAAGGAGAATTCTTGCTCGCGGACAAGGTGCATGCTTTTTGGGTGACTGCCCTGAGCAATGACAGCGACCTCGTCACAGTCACCATGCCCAGGGAGAGCGTGGATCGGGAGCTGGACAACATTCGAAAAGTTACGGCCCTTTGCAAAGCTTTTCTGGCTCAAGCTAGAGCACTGGCTAGGTGTCGGATCCCTACGTGCTGCTGATGGTGATAGTGCTGGTGGCCTGTGTGATGGCGACGAATGTGTCGCCAGAAGCTGAGCACAGCAATGCCTGTCTCGCTTTCGCAGGATTTGCTTCAGTTGGCCTCTCCTGCTTCACCGCCTATGCCTGTCTTTTGTCCTCTGGTAATTCCTCTTTCCCTTTCCCTTTTCCCATCATTTTACCGAAATATCAATTTGAGTAGCCACTAAATATCGACCAGAGTTGAGGCATCGATTTGAATCCGCTGATGTCGCTGGTGCCATTTTTGGTGGGAGCAGTGGGCATTGACGATACTTTCATCCTCATACGAGCCTGGAAACTGAGCGGCAACCGTCTTTCACCTGGTGTTTTTGGACTGATAGATGGACAGCATTTGAAGAGACGGATTTACAGAGGAGAGGCTGAGTCAGACGATGGCCGAAGCTGCTGTGTCAATCAGTCTTACCACCGCTACCGACGTTCTGTGCTTAGTTGCTCAGCCCTAAGCTCTCTAGTTTCGAAAACGATTTAATTATTTCTCAAGATAATGGGCTACATTCTGGCACCGGTGGAAGCCATTGGGATTTTCTGCATATTTGCCTCTTGTTGTATCTTGTCCGACTACATTTATCAGGTTCCTAAACTTTATCTAAGCTCTCCCATCCGAATCATTGCGAAGATTTCAGATTACATTTTTCCCGGCCGTTATGTACCTGAGCAAAAGAAATGCTGTGAATAGGCATTGCTGCCAGCGAGATACTCAATTTAACAAAAAGGCATGACTGCATTAAATATTTCGGCTGATGGACGCTTCCCCCCCCCCCCCCCAAGAGTTTCTCCCCCCCCCCCAAGGGGTTACTCCCCCTCCCCCCAAGGGTTACTCCCCCCCCCCACCCCCAAGGGTTATTCCCCCCCCCCCAAGCCATATTTTTTTTAATGCTCCTCTATACATGTCTCGAAATTTAAACTCAAGGAATTTTTATATAAACAACTATATACCTACTTTTTACTGCTACTAGTTAGTCTGCCTATTACCAGGAGTAGTACTAGGATACTGTTTACGGCAACCCCTTAGGCTTAGTCAAAATGCGCGTATACTGTGGCAGTACCACCCATAGTTGCTTAGGAGCCATGGTCCATACTGTGGCAGTACCTACTAGTTGCTTAGGAGCCATGGTCCATACTGTGGCAGTTTCGAGATATATATAGAGGAGCATTTTAAGACAATAAAAAAATTGGGCTTGGGGGGGAAGAACTCTTGGGGGGGGACAAACATTGGGGGGGGGGGGAGAACCTTTGGGGGGGGGGAGAAACTCTTGGTGGGGGGGGGGGGGGAAGCGTCCATCAGCCAATATTTCTACGTCCTTCTATACTTCCTTTACTTTAGGCAACTCTTTCGTCGAAATTTTCTGCTCTAAACGGGAGAATCAAGCGCAGTTTGGAAATGGCGATAATGCTTTGTTTTGAAAATTCAGGTTAGTGGTTTTTCGGATGAATTTATTCAACCCAGTTTAATGCCTATGATTGAATTCCCAAGATTTGAACAGATCAAGTAGGAAGGAGATGTTTAGTTTTCAGAGCTACTTTGGGTGTTCTATGGATATTGTACATAATGCTGTCACTAGTGTCAGCTTGCCGATTGGAAGTGAATGTGAGCATACGGAATCTCATCCTAGACTCATCGCCCTACCAGAGCTACCTCAGCATCATGGAAGACGAAGTTTTCGCCTTTTACGACAATTCCACCCTCAATTGCCCCTCTTGCAGGCCATGCGAAGCTTGATAGGCGTCAACATTTACATCCGATCCCCGCCAGACATGCGAAGCAAAACCGCCTACCAAAGCCTACTCTCAGTTGTGGAGGAGCTGAAAGAACTGGACGGCTTTGGCGGCATACGCGGCTTCTGGCTGCCCGACTATCTAGATCACCTCACTTTCATCGGAGACGGTCCTCAGGTTCAGAAGGAGCCGAATCCCAAACCCTTCCGCAATTCCCTTCCACAAATTCTGCTCTCAGGGCGGCTCCGACCAAATCCTTGGCTTCTACAACCCCAACGAGTTGCTGCCGTTCCTTGAGGACTCCGGCCTCTGGCAGCATCTCCGCCTCAACTGCTCCGCTCAACAGCCGCATCTGCTTCTCGCCAGTCTCCACTTCAAGGCCTACTTTGCGCGGCGGAGAACCTGGCAGCAGCGAGAGGCCATGGTGTCCGCCGTCCGCCGAATACTCCGCCAATATTCACACTTCCGTGCCGTCCCTTTCGCTCTGCCCTTCCTACTCTCCGATCACACCGTCCTTCTTCTTTCTCTATTCAACCTCTGCCCTAAGCTAAGCAGATATTTCGCAGGCTGTAATTCGTCCAGCTTGCTGGCAAACGCTGGGTCTTGCGGCCATCGCTGTGGTGGGCGCCTCCTGTATCCTATCTGGTTTGGAGCTGCTCAGTGTCTCGGGAACCAGCCGCACAGCCTATCTCATCATCGCTTCGCTTCTCTCCATTCAAATAGGTCTTCTGGCCCTTCTCCAAAGGTGATAGAAAGAAAAGGGAACAGGGGTCCTGGGCGCTTTGGCGGCCCTAGGCACAGTGCTCAACTTCCTCACCCTCATCTGCCTGCTCATCTGCGTAGGCTTTGCGGTGGACTTCACCACCCACGTCATCCTGCGCCTGGAGCAGAACCCTGGCCAGCTTCTGCCGGCCCAAAATGTCCCATCAATTCCCCGTCTCTCCTCAAGGAGGAATAATGATGATTGGAAGGTGGGCGAGGCCATTCGGTGGATGGGCTGGCCTTTGGTGCAGTCGGGGCTGACGACGGCGGCAGCGGTGCTGTGCGTGGCTCCGGTGCCCTGCGACCTGATGCGAACCTTCTACCGATCAGTTGTACTTGTGGTCCTATTGGGTCTCCTACATGCCTTCCTCTTCATACCCCTGGCCTATGTCATCCTACCTCGCAAACCTCTGCGCTATTCTCTAATATGATTACTTGTATTTCTTTGTAAATGCACTGTTTGAGCTTACACCCGCTGTATTTGCAATATTTCAGCTACTTTCTTTGAGTTCATTTGGTAATTCTATCGATTTCTGATAGCAAGAAATTGGGGCTTATGGCTCAAATGGTTTTGAAGTACCTTGGCATGAAGCTTGCGCAGCTCTGGTTTGATGAGGCCGGGCGGATTGGTGAGGTTGGGAAATTGGGCGGGCGCCAGTCTGGCCGTCAGCAACAGAGCCGCTGTAAGGATCCTCGGCAAGGCTTCCAATACAGCAGCCTCCGGCTCTCCCGCCTGCCAAACCCCTCTTCTTCATCCCCGTCCAGAGACTGGGTTGTGGCTGACTGACCTTGAGCGTCTCCAGTAGAGCAGCAAGGGCCTGAAGAGCTGGCACTGCGGCCAGTGGATGCGGCCCGCCCTCTGGACTCACGGCAGCCGTTGGCAAAGCTGCCTCTGCAGCCTCCAGAACCCAGTCCAGAGCGCCCGGGAACAGCCCCGCGTCCCGTCCAACCATCTGCCAGGCATCCACCACCGCTCTGCAATCTCTTCCTTGCCAACAGAAGACAGATGGGAGGAGGGAAATAGAGGACTGGGAGAAGGGCAGAGGGCGGTCGGCGAGGACAGTTAGGCAGGTGGAGAGGTGATGCTGGGCCAGACTGTGCAGGGCGGCCAGGGCCTCTGCATAGGTGCTCACCGATACCGACGCTTCCAGCTTCTCCAGTATCGCCCCGGTCATTTTCTCCGCCTTCAAAACTCCCTCCACTCATCCTCCTCTTCTCCCAGCCTCAACAGCAACCTCGAGGTGCAGATGAGCCCCTCTTCTGCTGGCCGCCTGTTTCAGCAGCGTGGCGGCGGCCAGGGAGACTGCCGAGGACGCCTCGCCCAAGGTCTCCAGCAGAACACTACAAAGCTTGGGCTGTGTGACCTAGGGGAGAGGAAGGAGGGGCAGGTGAACCTGAGATAGGTCTGCATCTGCAGCGGAGGAAGACGAGCTTCAGCCACAGAGGCCAGCCACTCCACTACTCCGGTCTGCCCATTGTTGCTCTCCAATCGCGCAGCCCAGGCGGCGTCGCCCAAGCTCTCCACCTCCTCGTCCACAAAGTCCTTGCCCAGTCCTAAAGCCACCACCCCAGTTTAGTACTCGTTTCTAAAAGAAGACGGGAAGGGAACCCTTGTGAAGCAAGGCGAGCTGGAGCGTAAGCTGAATGCAACGAAGGCTCCGGGTGGGTATGGAAGGGGCTGGGTCGGCCAGACGAGGCCCCAATCTACCCATCAGTCCGCCCATCACCGTGAACTCCGTCGCTTTCTGAGGAAATATAGATTCTAGTCTGAGAGCTATTTAGAGGACTAAAGGAGGCAACGCCGAGGCTGCAGTCACGAGCGCTGATGTAGTATTGGCTCAGGATGACGCTGAGGGAGTCCAGTGCCCGCTCCCTTTCCACATCCTTGGCTGAGATGAGCCAGGGCTGGATCATCTGCAACTTTGCAGGAGCTGGGATAAAGCGCTCCAAATGAGCAGCAGAGAGTGCCTTGACAAGAAGCGCCAGAGTGTCGCTGGTAGCCTCTCTTGTGATGATGGCAGAGTAGAGGTTGTTGAGGGCGCTGAGCGTGTGTCGAAGGCCGACCTCTGAGCTGTCGCTGGCGGCGCTCTTGACGCTGGACAGGGGGTAGATGTGGCTGCTTAGGACACTGAGCAGGGACCAGAGATCCTGCAGTGTTCCATCATTCTTTCAGGGGGCTTTACGACCTCGAAAACCTGCTCCTTGGGAAACGGCTCCAGCTGGATGAGGAAGGACATGGCGGAGCAGGAGAGGCGGCGAATGTCGCTGCTGGTGGACTCCGGACTACCTTCGTTCTTCACATAATCCTTCAAACTGAGCATCAAATCAGCTAGGTTCAAGGGATGGGAGAAGTGGGTGCCTTGATGTAGTCGATGAGGTGATCTCGCTGCAGGAAGGTGTACTCCGCCTTCAGATGACTTGGATGCACGGTCTTTGCGATCAGTTCGATGGTGCCGATCAGTGCTTCCATCACAAGAACGTCCTGGAACCGAGAAGAAGATATGTCTTGGAAGGATTCACCAGCCTTCAGGATAACCTTTGGTTTTTCCAGGTAGTGCTTGAGGAAGCGAAGCACCGTGGACTCCAATCGCTGAGCGACGTTGTCGGTGGGGCAGTAGAAGAGGAGGTAGCCGTAGGAGAGCATGATGGCGGCTCGCAGTGAGCTTCCTTCCCCGTCTCCACTCCGCGGCATGTTCTCCTGCACAACCTCATTTCGTCTTCTCCTCCTCCTATCACTCCCCCAGAACCTTGATAAAGTTGAGGATGCCTCCGGCCTTCTTCTGGTGCTCCCACTTGGCCACATTCTCCAGCTTCGTCAGCACCAGATCCGTGTGCACGCTTGCACAGAAGCCCACGCCTTGTGCACAGCCCTGCCGATTCATCTTACCTTGTTTCTTTCAACCTCGTGATCTTTTACGAGAAGCTAAACCGTTCGTTCCTCCGGTGAAGCGTGATTCATAGAGCGGAAGACGAGATCCAGATGACTGATCACAAATTGGCGGTCCGCTATCTTTGCCAGTACACCTCCAAGGCAGCGGAAAAGAAAAGCCTTCAATTTATGCCAAATTCAGCTAACTGCCTAAATTTCAGGTTTTCAAGAAAAAGCCAGCCTTATCCTTGGGATAGGCATTGTAAAGATGAAACTGGGCCCCCAGAGCAGCGGCAAGGCTCTGACGCCATTCACCCTCCGCCACCGCCGTGACCAGTTCGCCAAGCAGCCTCAGCACCGCCGTCTCCCAAGCCTCCTCGCTCAGCTCCTTCTCTGCACTCGCTATCCTCTTTTTTCCCAAGTCTAGAGAAGCTAGAGGACCCTCTAGAAGCAGCTGGAGGTTGGGCATGGCCTGGCCGGCTGGGGCTGCGAGGGCGGCATGAGCAGCTCCGGCCACCAGACGGAGCAGGGCCAGAGCAGCCGTGGCTCGTTTCCGGCCAAGCTCCAGCCCCGCGCCCAGACTCACCAGCACGCGGCAGAGCACTTGGCTGGCTCCCGGGATCCTAGACACCTCTTTCCTTTCTGTCACTGCTTTTCAACGAGGAATGGAAGTGCCTGGGGTTGCTCGCTACCAGATCTTCCCACTGGAGCTCGGCGTCGGGGCTTTTGCGGCGGGCGGCGAGGGAGGCGAGGGGCTTGTAGAGCTCGGCCAGGACCTTGCCGGCGCCCTCCGTGCACAGGACCTCCAGTAGGTGCTCCCACAGCAGCTGCAGGGCCATTTCAGCTACTGTTCGGAGTTGATCAGTCTCAAAGACAGCCTCACGTCGTCGGCAGAGGCAATGTTGGTGGCGATAGTGAGGAGGGCGTTGGCGCAGGCGTTCCGCACCGACTCACAGCCTGCCACGTCTTCTGCCAGGTTCTTCTTGCCTGAACACTAAAAGAGACAAAGCTCTTCTTGGCCATAGAATTGGTGGCAGACACATATATGGCAGGCACAGGAAAAAAAGAAGAACCTCTTCTGGGGCAAGGAGATTTCGCACGAGGAAATCGACAACGAGCTGACCGCCACCCTCCCCATCTACCAGGTACTCGTGGTCCGCTAGTGCCACTGACAGCTGGCACAGAACCTTCTTCGTCTGTCAAACATCTGCTTTTTGTCTGCTCATGGCTAGGCGATGAAGTGGAAGGACTTTGATGGAGGCGGGGTCGGCCAGGACGGGTTTGAGACCGAGGAGAAGGAGACTCTTCTTGTCCTCCATGAAGGGGCCGGAGTTGTTGACCAGATGCCGGATGACGCCCAAGGCACCTAGACGCCACTTTTCTTGGCCAGAGGCCATCCGCTGCAGTAGGTAGTAGACGAGTTTGTCAGCATATCGAGTCGCTTCAATCATTAATTTTTTCGCTTAATTTTGGTCACAGAAATGTGTCTTGCCTGTGACATGGAAGCATCGCTGGATTTCAGCGTGATTTTTGGCACCCGTAGGATTGCTGTAGTCGATTTCTTCACAAACCTTGTGGAAGCATTTTGCTCTTCGAGTAACGATTCTGCTGCTCAGTAGAATGCAAAATACCAGTGGAAAAAGTGTGCTCCAAATTTCGTCCAAATAAGGCTCCAAGGGACAGGATTCGTCCACTACCGCAGCTTCCAACAGCCCGCACATTCCCTGAACCACTTCCATGCAAGGCTCCGAAATCATGCAGAACGGCCAACTTTGCTAAGCGGGTGATGGTCCGTGGTCTTCTTGTAAAGGCCGAGAATGGCCTGACAGAGTCGCCGCAGCTCCTCGTTCAACTTGGAAGCTTCCAGCAGCCTAGCTATTTCGCCCAGACACTCCGCTGTGGCCACCCTCACCTTCAGAATGCACCCCTCACAGACAACTGCAGGGGTGTATAGCCCTACCTTGAGATCCTTGGCGCTCAGCCAAGAGGAGGCCAAGGCGTCAAAGGCTGCCGCAAACTGGCCCGAAAAGGCCTCCTTGCCCACAGTGGGATCCGGCGCCTCCCCCACATTGTTCACGTACTCCAGGAGACTCTCCGCGAACTCTCGCATGGCTTCAAATGTTCACCCCATTCCAATCATCCTCCTTCATTGAACCTATAGCAGCGCTCACAGACGGCGAAGATACGCCTGAGTGAGTCCTGCTTGATGCTGGCCAGCATGGGCACGGCCCTGCTCAACAGGTCGGAGAGGAAAGGCACGAATCCGAAGGCTGCAACAGTTTCTTCTTTGTGAAGGGGAGAGAGTGTGGGAGTGGGCGGAATGATGGCACCGTTGGTGGAGGCGATAGCGCCGAGGCACTGGACGACAGCTGGGTGCGGCACGTGGCCTGGCTGGAACTTCTGGAGCAGGGACTCCATCACGGAGGCCGGGAAACGACGACCCAGACAGACCAGCAGCGCCGAGCCTGCGCCCTGCCACTCCTCTGCCTCCTTGCAAATTCATGTTTCTTAGTGCTGTTTCGAGGAAATAGAGAGACCCAGTCCTTTCCCTGAGAAATATGAACCAGCAGGCAACCAGTATGAAGAGAACGAGTTCAGGGCTTACCAGCTCTTCTTGCTCAGTGTCTTTTTTGTGTTTCTTTTCATAGGCCTTGAGCGACTTCAATTAGCAAAAGTGATGTTATCATTAATATTTTGATTTCTCTGAGATTATCAACATTTTGAACATTTCATGATGGAAAAAACCAAAGAAACCTTGCTCATGGTCATCTCCTGAGTGGCCAGGTTGACAAGCAGGCCAGCCGTAGCATCGTCCAATCCGGCCAAGCCATCTGAGCAGATAGCTTCTAGCGTTCGCAGCACTTCCGCCCGGTGCTTCCCCGAGAGCTCAATCGAAATTTCAGTTTTCCAAAACCCAGACCAAGAGTAGAAACGGGACAAAGGAACTTTGGGGTTGGAAGTGAGAAAGGCCTGTGCAGTGTTGAGAAGCAGAAGGATCTGATGCCTGCCGATATTCTGAAGCGCAGCGGTGACGGAATTGCGGACAGCTTCATCCTTGTCCCCGCAGCCTTCCAACAGGTGCTGTATCAAGCCTGCAAAAACGATGTAAATACATGTAGCGAGGAGGATGAGGGTATTTGAAGAGGTGGAAACCTTCAAGGGAGCGCGGAGGAGGCATGGGCAGTGGGGAAGGATTGTCAAAGGAGGCTGGGGGGCATGGCAGCAGCGAGCTGGGCTATCTTGCTTGCACAGGTTGCGGTCGGTGGTGGGGCTGCTGAATTGAGATGTGCACATGCATGTATCACTCCGCCTGTCTCCTAGCCCACAAGCCTCTCCAAACTCAACTGCGCATTTTCAGCACACACACCCCTTTGTACCTAGCTTCCTTCATGACGCACTATACGGAAGTTTTATCTTCATTGTTTGTTCCCGTTTATTGAATGGAGTGTTTAAAGTTCTGTTTCGAAGTTAGGCTAATTTTGTTCGCAATTATGAAATAATGCAATTATCTAGCCACATGTGAAATTCATTGGAATAAACAAATGTTGCATCTAATTTGAAATCAAAAACAGCCATAATAGCCATGGGTCGAAGGAGGACCAAAACAACAACACAAATAATGAGCAATAACTAATAAACTGTGTAATATTCGCCAAAAGGTGCGTGGCCAGCTCACACGGTGGAAAATGTATTGTGATACCAATTTTCAACATATAATTTTATGTATTTAAAATTGAAAAAGTCATTAATATTTGCCGATTTTACATTGCAAATGACTTTAACAGCATGCTATTATTATCCAAACATTATTTGACAAAATTGATAATTCATCATTGACAAAAACATCATTTTTATAGCCATTTATATAAATCTAATAATTAAAACTGGCTTAATTTATGGACACCTCATACTTTGAATAATTTTTCAGATATATTATGCGCAAAATCCCAGCAAAGGCAGGATGAGGAAAGGAGGCGGTTGGCTTGGGGGTGAAAGAATGCAAGCCTAGGCCAGTGCGCCCCCCTCAGCTTGCGAACGAAGACAGCAGCCTACAATGTTGCCTGCACACAGCAAGGCGCCTCTCACACAGGCAGGCCCCCTCTGCCCTGCCCCATCGTCGGGGCCTTCCGCCCTTTCCGCCAGCCGCCTTCAAACGCAGCTGGGAATGCTTTGCCGGGGTGTGCCTGGGATCGAGGGCGCGGCGGGAGGAGGGGCAGAGGCAGTCATTAGAGTTCTTTCTCCAGAGAAGCCAGAGAAGTATCCGAGCAGTGACAGCTTCAGCGTCACTCTGGCTAGGATGTCAGGCTTCGGCGGTGGTTGCGGGTTGGTTTCTTCTCTCCCTTTACCTTCCTTTTCCTCTCCCATGCTCAGAGCGGGCTCAGCAGTGGAGAAGCATGGTGTTGAAGGTTGGGAGGCGATGGAGGTGGCTTCGGGCAGAGCAACGCCGGCGGTGGAGGCTTCGCTGGCCAGACGGAGAGCAAGCTGCAAGGTTTCCAACCCCCCCTCTTTCTCCCTTTCCTATTCAGGGGCTGAGAAGACGGCTGGAATGCAGGCGGAGGCCATGGGGGAAAGGCTTCCTCCAAGAACAGTGCACCCTCCGGTGGCGGCGGCTTACATACGAACACTGGCGGCGGCGGCTCCTTCGAAAAGGGCGGCTTCGGTTCACCCTCTTCCACCTCTTTTCTTTTCCAGTTTCCACCTCTCACTGGCTTACGATTGGAAGAGTTGTCAAAACGTATAGCGATGAACAAAGCTTAAGAGGCAGAATTCGATAGACTCAAAAAGTGGGTTGTCACTTTTGAAAAATAAAGGTTCACCGATTCGATTGACTTTGTGCCTGGATCCAAGGCAATTTAGTTCTCATCTCTGTGCCCCAGCCGTTTCCCGAAAAACGGATTGGTTGACCTGATATGGTCATTTTTGTAACATGCACTTTTTTCAACCTTTGAAACTAGCAATTTCAAATTTTTGAAATTTTGTTAAAGAAATTTTAGATAAGTGGGGACTATTATAAATCAATCGAAAGGTAATTTAGAGACAAAAACGGTGGTGTACTTCAATATTTGCAGAAATTGTTCTGAAAAACGTAATTTTGAAAAATCGACAATATCGGTTTTTCCATTTTGGCACTAAAAAACTGATAGCTCAAATTTGAGTGGTTCTGCCAAGGGGTAGACCAATATCACGTTAAAATTCAGATTCTTACGGTCATTTTGATACATAACACGTTGGGTTTCGGTTTGTAAGTATCTGGATTTTTCCGATTGAAAATTATCACTCAACATTTGGGCCTATGTTAAAGCATAGGCAAAAATTAAGGAAAATTTTTTTTGTCTCAGATTTCTAATTTTACTGCCTAAATATCTTCTTTACTATCCAATACACCCTACTGTCACATTGGTTTCATTTGTTTTAGTTCAAAATATGTAAAAACTGGGTTGAACATTTTCCTATGCTTAAGCATAGGACTTCCCAGGCTTCATCAAATATGTCTCTGTAGCAGCTGAACGGCTAAGAATTGCACAAAACACTTGAGTTTTTTTGTTCACAATTCATACATGCTGGTTCTAAATCTGTTCTTATTTAGAGATTGGTGAAGAAACCACCTACTTGCCCTTTTGAGTGACAAACTTTAATGCTTTCAAAGAAGAGGGCAAAAGAGCAAGTCCGAGGTTTCTCAACAAACATCAAAATTAAGCACAGACTTGGAACCGTTGGATATGAATTGTGAACAAAAAAACTTAAGTCATCTGTTCAATTCTCTACAGTTTAGCTGCTAGCGCCACAAACTGATTGACGTTATTTGTAGAATGCATTAAAGTTTGTCACTCAAAAGGGCAAGTAGGTGGTTTCTTCACCAATCTCAAAAATAAGCACAGATTTAGAACCAGCATGAATGAATTGTGAACAAAACAAGTATATGGCGCAGAGCGCAATAGGTGACCGCGGAGCTTCATGCCTCATAACTTCCCAGGCAACCTTGTACCAGGTATTAATGCTCTCAATAGTGTAGTGTTTCTGGTACAAGAATAATGATTATTTGTTGCATTTAAGGTCCATTGCATTTGTTTTATTAGTGAGAGCACAATATATTCAAATAGTAAAATGCAAAAAAATAATAGAAAGATGGGCAAGCATGGGTTGAAATATGGTATCCCAATGTAGAATGCAGTATGTGGAGAGGAATAGGATTAGCGGGGCAAGGTATTCATGGGAATGTGGCCACAGTTTGTACATGGGTGGTTCAGTTGGCCCATTCCTATTCGGCAAAACCTGGTTCCTGTAGAGCATCCACCACGCCAGCAGAAGCAGAGGACTGAAATTGAGAAATAAATGAATTTTGATATTATTCCTGATAAATTTGGTTTTTACCCATTGCCATAGCTGATGTAAGGGCCAACACCTTCAGCGCAAAGGCAGCATCGAACTCCTTCAATGATACATCATCAAGAAATGGATTGAAATTGAGGTACCCACTTTGTAGTGAGCTTTGGCCTTCAGGTACACATCCAGAGAAGCTTTCTGGACCAGCTGTGAAATATCTTTTGTTTTGTCCCATGCTGTTTTGTCCCATCCCATAATTTCTATAAAAAAAGTTTGTCCCAATCCGTTGAGAATTGACCCTTTTACAGCATACCCAAATTTTCAACCTTTCTACCCAAAAAAGTAATGTTTCAAATGCTCGGAAACCGGTTCCACCCCACCAGATCTTCCTAAAATAGCATTACCTTTCAGGAAAAAAAAAGTTTGTCAAGATCCGTTGAGAATTGACCCTTTTACAGCATACCCAAATTTTAAACCTTTCTACCCAAAAAAGTAATGTTTCAAATGCTCGGAAACCGGTTCCACCCCTCCAGATCTTCCTAAAATAGCATTACCTTTCAGGAAAAAAAAAGTTTGTCCCAATCCGTTGAGAATTGACCCTTTTACAGCATACCCAAATTTTAAACCTTTCTACCCAAAAAAGTAATGTTTCAAATGCTCGGAAACCGGTTCCACCTCTCCAGATCTTCCTAAAATAGCATTACCTTTCAGGAAAAAAAAAGTTTGTCAAGATCCGTTGAGAATTGACCCTTTTACAGCATACCCAAATTTTCAACCTTTCTACCCAAAAAAGTAATGTTTCAAATGCTCGGAAACCGGTTCCACCCCTCCAGATCTTCCTAAAATTGCATTACCTTTCAGGAAAAAAAAAGTTTGTCAAGATCCATTGAGAATTCGCCCGGGGCCAGCATTTCCAGATATATATATATATATATATATACATATCAGGACAAAAGTTTAGTAACCTCTATAGACCGCGGAGCGGCCCTTCGGGCCGCTCCGCGGTCAAAAACTCAAGTGTTGTGTGCAATTCTTAGCCGTTCAGCTGCTACAGAGAAATATTTGATGAAGCCTGGGAAGTCCTATGCTTAAAGCATAGGAAAATGTTCAACCCAGTATTCACATATTTTGAACTAAAACAAATGAAACCAATGTGGCAGTAGGATGTATTGGATAGTAAAGAAGATATTTAGGCAGTAAAATTAGAAATCTTAGAAAAAAAATTTTTTCCGTAATTTTTGCCTATGCTTTAACATAGGCTCAAATGTTGAGTGATAATTTTCAATCAAAAAAATCCAGATACTTACAAACCGAAACCCAACGTGTTATATATCAAAATGACCGTAAGAATATGAATTTTAACGTGATTATGGTCTACCCCTTGGCAGAGCCACTCAAATTTGAGCTATCAGTTTTTTAGTGCCAAAATGGAAAAACCGAAATTGTCGATTTTTCAAAATTACGTTTTTCAGAACAATTTATGCTAAAATTAAAGTACACCATCTTTTTTGTCTCCAAATTACCTTTTGATGGATTTATAATAGTCTACATTTATCTAAAATTTCTTTAACAAAATTTTCAAAAATTTGAAATTGCTGGTTTAAAAGGTTGAAAAAAGGGCATGTTACAAAAGTGACCATATCAGGGCAACTAATCCGTTTTTCAGGAAACGGCTGGTGGCATAGAGATGAGAACTAAATTGCCTTGGATGGTGGCACAACTTCATTCGAATTGGAGAACCTTCATTTTTCAAAAGTGACATACCCCCCATAGAGCCTATCTCGAGTCTATCAGATTCTGCGTCTTAAAGAACAGGATGAGAAAGTAGAGCAATAAATAAAAGAAAGTAGAAAGTAGAGGAAGTATGAGTGAGTGCAGGTGGGGAGGCCAGGGAA
Organism: Ptycholaimellus sp. GST1_10; assembly: GCA_030248095.1. Lineage (NCBI taxonomy): Eukaryota > Metazoa > Nematoda > Chromadorea > Chromadorida > Chromadoridae > Ptycholaimellus > Ptycholaimellus sp. GST1_10. The sequence goes on along the minus strand of JASANA010007478.1, from coordinate 72,413 downwards.
AGCTCCTACTGCTCCGACGAAAGCTCGGTTGAAATTTGTTACGCTAAGACTGGCTCAGCATCAATGAAGTTAAAGAAATCGGTATTTATCACGTAATTCTAATTCCATTGGAACTTCAAGCAAAGATTCTACCGGGTGGGGAACAAAGTCTTCATTTATTTTCATCATGCCAGCCATATACAAATAGGATGAAGATCTCGTTTCCTTCCGAATGATGTAATTCCGTATTCTAATTCATTAGTAAATTATTAAAAATTTACAGACATGCAGCATATGCATGGAGCGTTTCACACTGGCAGGGAAGCATAGATTGGTCAACGTACGATGTGGACACTGCTTCTGCTTCACGTTTCCTCATTCTACTCCACAGATCAATTTTCATGCTTCTATTCTCACGTAGGTGCATCGATAAGCACATTAGAACAAGCGCCACAGGAAGGGCCAAAGACAAAACAGCCTTCTGCCCTTCCTGCCGTCATACCATCGCCATCAGCGACATTCGAAATGTCTATCCGCCGGATATCAAGGTTGCTCCTCTAAACTCCAGTGTCCAAAGGCAGTGACGAGGGCAATATAAACTATGAATTTCCAAGTCATAATATGAACACAAAACTGTTGAATATAATACGTAGGGTTAGGAAAAGTGTTAAGGTGGTGTAGTGGTTAAGGCAAAGCATGACTGAAGGCAGTGGACAACACGGAGGTGGAGAAACTGCGCTCGGAGCTGGTGTCAGAGAAGGAGAAACGGCTGGATGCTGTGCGAGACCGGGACGACTACAAGGCCCAGTTGGAGGCACTCAAGGCTCGCGCTCTATCCGCCAACCCTCCAAACACCCCACCACGTCCCAAAACTACGACCTCCGCCCTACCCAACATCTCCTTCGCCAAAGATATTCTTCGCCATACATAGCCATTGGTGTTTGCGTGCTCTAATAGCCGCCAATCGTTCTCTCTTAACCCACTACGCAACTTATACATTCCAGTTTTTACGCCGGGCCCTTTTCATCCTTTTCTAACCTAATCTCGCTTTCCAGTCGCCTTGAAAATTCATAACCTTCGCAAGCTATTGCATTTTAGTCTTGTTGAAATATAAATGTTGTGTCGAATTTGAAATCAAAAACTGCCATAATAGTCATGGGTCAAAGGACGACCAAAACAACAACACAAATAAACAGCAGCAACACCATAACAAGGTAATAGCACTCTGTGCCAAACAAACACGGCTAGCTTTCAAATCCACTCTGTGCCAAACAAAATTGTCAAAATAAAAAAAAAATTCATTGAGTTAACAAATTTCGATGTTTAATTTTCAATATTTAGAAATAATCCCCAACGGTTCAAAACAATTTCGATTTTCCAGTGGACGAACAGCCCTGTTATTTCCATTCCAGACCTGAACACCTGTTTTGTATCAAAACATCCAGCGCTTTGCATTTAGAAATACATTGATTCATTGACGGCCTCAATCTTAAACTTATTTTCGGGCAGCTATCGGACTTCACTTTCAAAATATCCATTTTGTGTCGGCTACACCTAAGATTGACTGCGTTGCGGTTGGTGTAAATGCTCAGAGTTTTTCCTTCAGCTGGAGGGAAGCACTGAGGTAATTGATCTCAGATGGCTTTCTGGATTGAGAAGAGCCCACATAACCCACATAACGGGAGAACAGAAGGAGAGAGGCATTATCTATCCAACCAAGGCCCAATCCATATCGTTATTACAAATCGTCCTTGTATAAAGGTTGTATAGTGACGCTTAGTGACCTTTTAAAAGTGCTAATTTCGGAAAAATACTGGACTGCTGCGAAATTCCTTTTGCTTTACACTCGGGTCATCTGATATGTTGGGACAAAAGAGCTCTTTTTAAGCTATTGTATATGTTTTGAAGGAAATTATTAAAAACTGGGTTGAAATTTATCAGCAACCAACGTTAAACTTCTTAAAAAAATTTCATCATAATGCAGGCAAAGCTACATAACCCAGGGTAGCAACCCGGATAGCATAATGCAGCCATGCAAAGCTTTGCCTGCATTATGATGAAATTTTTGACCGCGGAGCGGCCCGAAGGGCCGCTCTGCGGTCTATAGAGATTACTAAACTTTTGTCCTCATATATGTGTATGTATGTATGTATGTATGTATGGGTATCTGGAAATGCTGTCCACGGGCGAACTCTCAACGGATTTCGACAAACTTTTTTTTTCCTGAAAGGTAATGCTATTTTAGGAAGATCTGGAGGGGTGGAACAAGTCCCGGAGCATTTGAAACATTACTTTTTTGGGTAGAAATGTTGAAAAATGGGGTATGCTGAGAAATGGCGCATTCTCAATGGATCTTGACAATCTTGTTTTCCTGAAAGCTAATAAAATTTTAAGAATATCTGGAGGGGTGGAACTGGCCCCGAAGCATTTGAAACATTACTTTTCTGGGTAGAATTTGGGAAATTGCAATATACGGTTTTTGCGCTGTAATACCTGAAGTCTTGAGAATTGTTCAGAATACTTGATTTTTTTTGTTCACAAATCTTATATGGTTTATACAAATCTAAATTGTTTGAGAAGCCACAGACTTGCTCTTTTGAGTGACAAAATTTCATATATAGGATGCGCTCCGCGGTCACCTATTGCGCTTTGCGCCATATACTTGTTTTGAGAAGTTTAACGTTGGTTGCTAATTAATTTCAACCCAGTTTTTAATAATTTGCAGGAGAGTCTGTGCATCGAAGCTGGATTGCTGGAGATTTTTGGAGTCAAGCCATACCTACTCAGCGCATCCGATATGTGGTCGTCCGGCTTTCGCCTAAACGCCAACTATACTCCTTTCATTACCGCCACGGCTCTGTCTCCCTCTGAGGATACAAAACAGCTTTACCATAGAGGCTATGGCCTGTTCCAACATCTACACCAGAAGTTTGGGAAGGTTCCGTTGACTTTATATTTCAGTCAAGTAGAAAGAAATTACACTGCTCGTGGGACACGGCACTACGCTTGACGTCTTAAGAGACGTTTCACATAAGTTCTTAGATATCCTATGGAAGGGCTGGAAAAGTGAAATTTTTGAGTTGCCCAACTATAATAGCAGGTTTGTAGAGCTGGTTTTTGCGATCTCTCTCCCGTTGGAATTTTTCAAAAATATGAATCCTAGCCCGAGATATGATCAAAAACGTAATTTTGGCAAATAGAGATTAACGACTTTTTTGGCTCCTAGAGTCAAGAAAAACCGGTTTGTCCCAGCTTTATGCATATCAATTTGAAGCTTAGGGTTAGGCAAAGCTGATTCTGTCAAAATATTTGTGCTGAAACTGACCTGAGTCCAGAAATAACACTAAAACTGCCCAAAATTGATAAATTTAATCATTGTAAAAAATGCAATTTTTGGCAATTTTCTCAATTTTTTACTAAGAAGTGCTCCGAAGTAACATCATTTTTGAATTTTTCATAAAATTTGCAATCTTTTGGTACCCTTTTGACATGTATCAGAAGGAGCACATATGAGCTACAGCCTTGCAAATTCGGTCACCTCAAAAAATGCCCTATGTTATAACATAGGAGGCATTGGCTATGGTAAAATTTTCCCACTAAAAAACTTCCTGCTCTTCGAAAAATTAATATAATTCAAATTCCTTTTCAGGGTTGATTAATCTAATCCTTAGACATATTTTGGTGCAAAAATATTACTGGTTGCATCTCAAACTTTCCAGAATAGGGCCCAAGTTTGACAGTGATGCCGGGTTTGGCCCTATGTTATACCATAAGCAAAATTTGGTCAAAAATTTTTTTGACTTGAAATTTCTTTCTAATGCCCGAATGTCAAAGATCTGACTCAGATTGACCTAAAAATATTATATTTGTAACCACTCGTTTGAAAACTGAGACTTTTAACTGTCTTAATTTATGCTTATTTTAGGCTGAAATTTTGTAAATTTCGTCATCCTTTTCTTTTGCCTTAAAGATAACATTTATGCCAGGAATGATATTTTTAGGTCAATCTGAGTCAGATCTTTGAATTTCGGGCATTAGAAAGAAATTTCAAGTCAAAAAAATTTTTGACCAAATTTTGCTTATGTTATAACATAGGGCCAAACCCGGCATCACTGTCAAACTTGGGCCCTATTCTGGAAAGTTTGAGATGCAACCAGTAATATTTTTGCACCGAAATATGTCTAAGGATTAGATTAATCAACCCTGAAAAGGAATTTGGATTATATTAATTTTTCGAAGAGCAGGAAGTTTTTTAGTGGGAAAATTTTACCATAGCCAATGCCTCCTATGTTATAACATAGGGCATTTTTTGAGGTGACCGAATTTGCAAGGCTGTAGCTCATATGTGCACCTTCTGATACATGTCAAAAGGGTACCAAAAGATTGCTAATTTTATGAAAAATTCAAAAATGATGTTACTTCGGAGCACTTCTTAGTAAAAAATTGAGAAAATTGCCAAAAATTGCATTTTTTACAATGTTCAAATTTATCAATTTTGGCAGTTTTAGTGTTATTTCTGGACTCAGGTCAGTTTCAGCACAATTATTTTGACAGAATCAGCTTTGCCTAACCCTAAGCTTCAAATTGATATGCATAAAGCTGGGATAAACCGGTTTTTCTTGACTCTAGGAGCCAAAAAAGTCGTTAATCTCTATTTGCCAAAAATTGCCCCACTTGTTTTGACTGAATTTACGTTTTTGATCATATCTTGGGCTAGGATTCATATTTTTGAAAAATTCCAACGGGAGAGAGATCGCAAAAACAGTTCTGCAAGCCTGCCATTATAGTTGGGCAACTCAAAAATTTCACTTTTCCATTGACTTTTGATGCCTTATGTGAAACGTCTCTTAACACGGCTTATTCGTGGTCTGCCTGCGCTGGAGACCGAGGAGTTCAAGACTCGGCTCTTACCCCTTATTCCCTATGAGTGCTTTTTGGCATCTCTGCTGCTCAAGCAGGAAGGTTCATTTATTGGAGTGATGTGAGTGTAAATTTTGCACCAATTTGCATAATCCGTCTTATGATTCAGGAAAATGCAACATCTCTCAGCTCGCTTCAATTTGCGATATACGAAATAAGAGCTTGCAAACGATTCGGTAGCTTCAGTTTTGCTGCAATTTTTTTAAAAAATCTAGTTTTTCAAGTTGTAGCAAAGGGTAAGGTTTCAAAATTTCGTCGAAAATTGGGGAGGTCTTCTCCCATTATCTTCCATAACGAGTGACTGAATGTAACTAAAAGCTATATATTGTATCTTTTATGTTTTGAAGAAACTTATATATGCAGGTCAGTCTGTGCATATGGCCGGGATTGCTTGAATTTTTTGGATTCCTACCAGAGCTTCTTAGTGCATCCGATATGATCACGGCAGGCTTTAACCTCAACAGCGACTACACTCCGTTCTGCAGCTCCACGGCCTTGTCTCCTTTGGGGACAACAAAGGAGCTCTACCAACGAGGTCTCGGCCTCTTCAACCACCTACAGCGAAAGTTCGGAGAGGTTCCGTTTGCTTTACATTTCAGTCAAGTAGAAAGAAATTAGGATTATTGCAGCGAAAGATACTCATCGTTGCTCAGCGTTTGATGCTGGATGATGCCACGCTGGATGTCGTAACGCGTCTAATTCGTGGCCTCCCGGTGCTCGAGACGGAAGAATTCAAGACTCTACTGCTGTCCCGAATTCCATACGAGGCTTTCCTCGCATCTTTGCTCCTAAAGAAGGAAGGTTCATTTATTGGAGTGAAATTGGAGTGATGTGAGCATAAATTTTGCAATATACGAAATATGAGGTTAAAAACGATTCGGTAGCTTCAGTTTTGCTTAACATTTTTGAAAAAATCTAGTTTTTCATGTTGTAGCAATGGGTAAGATTACAAAATTTCAACGAAAATTGGGTAGGTCTTCTCCCATTATCTTCCATAACGAGTGACTGAATGTAACTAAAAGCTATATATTTAAGTAAAATACAAAAAAAATTATCCACTTTTCCGACGCAGCCCAAATAGTTTTTTGTCCCTACATTTTGGCCTACTGCAGATTCTTGACAATAATAAAAACAAATTTGGTGAACAACGATAACACGATCAACTAAATACAATATTTTATCCGTGGTAGTACTTTACACAAACTTTGTTATTCTCTGGAGGGAAGTTTGTGATAGAAGAGAGCCCTGCAACCACAATGGCACAAGAGAACAAGGAACGATTCCGTGTGGAATCGCTTAAGCCGGATTTAACCTTCCCATCGCGTGTCTAAGCTCAATGCACTCATACATTTCCTGCTTGTGAGTTAATCTTTCCTACCTGTGACTTAGGCTGTGGCTTACCTGTGTCTATTTCTTGTCTGCAATACTGCTGAAATGCGCCTCTCTTTATATGTCAATTAAAGCGCCTCCGTTTTGCCTTTCAGCGACACTCCGCTCCGCTTTGCCAACAACACACTTTCATTATCGCCGCAGTTGACCTGATACTCCTATTTGAATTGCCCCAAGGAAGACTTCCAGCCTGCCAAACCTTGATTACTTAGAGGCTGCTGAGTGTAGGAGTGAGAGGTAGTCCTGCTCTTCGGGCATTCCTGTTTCCTCTGCTTGTTGCCACGAAAGCACACTTCGCCCGCCTTCCGGATAAGAAGACCCCTTCCCTCCAACCAAAGCGGGGCTTGCAAACCAAAGCAGAAGCCAGTAGCCGTTTTCCAATTTCCCGCCCCAGCCATAGGCCTGGCCCGAATCTGGCAACACTTTCCGCCAAAACCAAGGACAGGTGAAAAAATGGAGAGCTGCTGCAAGGCTATCGGTCAACCCAGCCCAATTGCCCGCCCCTTCTTCCCCAGCGATTTCTGCCCACCTATTACTACGAAAAGCTCTTTTAAAAAAAGTTCTGGTCAAGAGTGGTCAAGAGTGGAGTTGCATATTGCATTGTGATTTGTTTTCACTCAGTTTACAAATCTTCATCAAAAGTGTTCCTTCAAAAGTTGAAGTGCCCAGCGCAGAAAAGGTTTTGGCGCATTTATTGACGGAAACTACAAATGTCACTATTTACAAGCACGTGGTTAGAAAAAAGGTGAAACTGAAGGATAGCTTGGAGGGAGAGCGAGAAAATGAGAGAGCATGTAAATATTTTAATGGTGGTAGACTGCTTCGGTGACCCCCTTGGCCACGGCTTCCAAGGCCAGTATAAAACGCATCATCTGGAACATGCCGTGCATAAGTCGCTGCACCATGCGCTCCTGCTGGCGGCGCTGAGCCTGGCGCTATTCGTCCAGCCCTGAGGCGGATGTCGGTGCAGAAGGGGGCCTGGCACTGGGCCTAGTTTTTTTTCCATGTCAACCAAACCCAAGGAATTGAACCAAGTCTGACCCAATCTCATGTTCAATACAAATTCCAGGTGGCTCGACGCAGGTCTATCCTATCCCAGAGTTTAAGTCAAACGCAAGGTGGCTAGACCTAATTCCAAGCCCAGAGTTGACCTAAAGCCCAGGCGGCTCGACGCAGGCTACCATAAAGGAATTGAACCAAACACAAGGGCCAAACGCCCACCCAACCCAAGGAATAACCAACTGACCAATCTCATGTTCAATACAAATTCCAGGTGGCTCGACGCAGGTCTATCCTATCCCAGAGTTTAAGTCAAACGCAAGGTGGCTAGACCTAAGTCTATCCAAGCCCAGAGTTTGACCTAAAGCCCAGGCGGCTCGACGCAGGTCTATCCATAAATGGAATTTGAACCAAACACAAGGTTGTGACCAAACGCCCATCCCAACCCAAGGAATTGAACCAAGTCTGACCCAATCTCATGTTCAATACAAATTCCAGGTGGCTCGACGCAGGTCTATCCTATCCCAGAGTTTAAGTCAAACGCAAGGTGGCTAGACCTAAGTCTATCCAAGCCCAGAGTTTGACCTAAAGCCCAGGCGGCTCGACGCAGGTCTATCCATAAATGGAATTTGAACCAAACACAAGGTTGTGACCAAACGCCCATCCCAACCCAAGGAATTGAACCAAGTCTGACCCAATCTCATGTTCAATACAAATTCCAGGTGGCTCGACGCAGGTCTATCCTATCCCAGAGTTTAAGTCAAACGCAAGGTGGCTAGACCTAAGTCTATCCAAGCCCAGAGTTTGACCTAAAGCCCAGGCGGCTCGACGCAGGTCTATCCATAAATGGAATTTGAACCAAACACAAGGTTGTGACCAAACGCCCATCCCAACCCAAGGAATTGAACCAAGTCTGACCCAATCTCATGTTCAATACAAATTCCAGGTGGCTCGACGCAGGTCTATCCTATCCCAGAGTTTAAGTCAAACGCAAGGTGGCTAGACCTAAGTCTATCCAAGCCCAGAGTTTGACCTAAAGCCCAGGCGGCTCGACGCAGGTCTATCCATAAATGGAATTTGAACCAAACACAAGGTTGTGACCAAACGCCCATCCCAACCCAAGGAATTGAACCAAGTCTGACTCAATCTCATGTTCAATACAAATTCCAGGTGGCTCGACGCAGGTCTATCCTATCCCAGAGTTTAAGTCAAACGCAAGGTGGCTAGATCTAAGTCTATCCAAGCCCAGAGTTTGACCTAAAGCCCAGGCGGCTCGACGCAGGTCTATCCATAAATGGAATTTGAACCAAACACAAGGTTGTGACCAAACGCCCATCCCAACCCAAGGAATTGAACCAAGTCTGACCCAATCTCGTGTTCAATACAAATTCCAGGTGGCTCGACGCAGGTCTATCCTATCCCAGAATTCCCAATTTTAAAATCCGAAGCCCCGCCATAGAAGCTTAGAGAGCCAGCCCAGAGATTTTGTTTCATTGCCCAAAAGAAAATTCTAACAGGTGCTCGTCACTGAAAGCAGGAGATGTGGAGCAACAGAGCGAAGATTGAGGCCTGCTCTGGACACACAACGCCACATGTTCCCCAGCGCCGGCCAATCTCAAAAGGCCCCGACGCGCTGGGGCCAGGGTCGTTGGCGGCGATGGAGATTTACAGCGTTTTGCTCTTGTCTGTTTCACAGCTTTCTTCAGTAAATGAAATCCCCGACCTGTTTATTGGCTTTTCATATTTGTGTGTGATCTGATTATGATCTTCTAATCTCCATTTTAGATCAGTTACGCTGGCCTGGTACTAAGCTAGCATATTTTTGCCCTGCTTCGGTCACGACGTTGTCGACGACAGCATCAGAAACCCACAGCGCAGATGACCAGCAAGAGCAGCAGTGTCACCGAAGCTACTGCGATTATCAAAATGCGCCGCTGTCCCTGCAATGCCAAGCTCTGCCTACCCCTTGAGGCTGGAATAGCAGAGGAGTGAAAGGGAACGACGGTGTTAGGGCACAACCCAACACCCAAAGCCACACAGTGCCTGGCTGCTCATTCCATCAAACATTAGCTTAATCAAAGGTCAAAGTAAGATAGGGTTTAGAAAAGTTTGAAAATATATGAAAAAGAAACTGGGCATCAGGTGGGGCCGAGCTGGTCTCTGCTCGAAGCCCAATTGGCACTTGCAGCTTCCCATCAAATTCTGCCGCAGTGACAGTCTCCAGATGTGCATATTTAGTGTGAGGAGAAGTGTGTGAGGAGAAGATCATGCATCAGGCTCGTCAGTGAATTGGGTGCGGACGGTCTTGTAGATGGGCAATCCGTTGCATCTTTGGTTGATGATGTAGTTGCGCTGGGGCCTGAGGTTCTGTAGGGTTTAGTTGTTGGGACTGGCGTCCACCTTCATTCTGCTCCACATCCGGGCTCCGGCACATTGATGCCACAGCCGATCACAAATCCTCGCGTCACTACATAAACATCTACCTCTCTCTCCACCTATCAAGGTAGAGCAAGATTGTTGATAGTAAACCTCGTTGTCGAAAGGCGGAGTCTAGGAGATGAGGATGGAGCGGCAGCCATGGGTAACTGCTCCTTTTTCTATTCAAAACAAACATTCAATTCGCTTTTCTTTATCGCTGGCCATAAAGTCCTGGTCCTGAGGCCCTGGAGGTCCTGGCTTAGGTCCTGGATGCCCTGGCACTGGAAATCTAGAGTGGTCATTGTCATTGTTTTGTTTCAGCCACTTTGTTCCATGTCATATCATAATCGCTGTTTTTTTACATTCCGTTCTTTTTCACTTCCAAAACATTATGCACAAACACGCCAAGGCACCATAAGTTATCGCTGATAAGCTATGCCTAGGAAGCCAAAATTTCACCACCGAATTAAACAAGGTATTCTTGGCTGTTGCCAAGAGATGCGCGGCCTTACTTCAGGATTCCACCCAGATGAACCTACATGCCACAATTCAGCAGATTTCAATGAAAAACCATGAATTTATCAATATTTAAATTTTTGAAACATCAATATTTTAGGTTATTGATTATAAATCAAGAAATAATAAAAATTTTCAAAATTCCTTAAAGTAGCATCAAGATATCACCACGACAGGGGTATATGCCGAAACTCAACTGATTTTATTGAAAAACCATGGTTTTATGCATGTTCAAATTTTTGAAACATCAAGATTTTGGTTTTTGACTATAAATCAAGAAATAATAAATATTTCAAAAATTCCTTTTGCCAGCTTTGAAATGATACTTAGACGGACGTATATGCCAAAAATCAGCTGATTCCATTGAAAAACCAGTGATTTAGGATTTTTTGTATTTTGAAACATCAAAAAATTGAGTTTTGGGCAAAAATCAAAAAATTACGCCAAGCACCAAAAATGGTCCCGAGGCACCGCCTAGGCGGACCTTCATGCAAAAAATCAGCCAAAAATCGTTGAAAAACCGCGGAGTACGGGCATGGCACACACACATATAGATATATATATGCGGACAGACGGACACAAAAATGGGGTAACTGCTTAAGCTGGCCTTGGCCGCCAGCCGCTTCGGGCTGGGCGCCAGAGCTCCTCAGGCCTCCGGGCACGGGTGCTACGGCCCCTACGCTTCGCCTAGCATGCTTCGCATGCCAGGCTACGCTCCGGGGCCTCCGCACCCATGCCCTCCGGCCTCCGGAGCTCTGACTGCCCTGCCCTCCGCGGCAGGCGGCCTGCGGCCGCGCAAAAATCAAATTTTATCTATATGCATTAAAAATAAGTCAATGTTGTTGAAACACAGCGGCGATCATTTTCGCATCTTGGAAGCAAAAACAGCATAACGACAGGTTTCAGATGTTTTGCTGAGTGCAATATGATGACAAATGTACCACCAACTACTTGCAAACATCAGCCAACACATATGCCAAAGAAAACTTATAGCCTGACTAAAATTACAAAAAATTGACATTGTCAAAAATTGAAAAGTGCGACAAAGAAACCGTATACTGAAAAACATTCTTATTTCTTCACCAATTTCTCTACATCCACATCTAATAGTGAGTCTGTGGATCCAGATTTACTTAACAGGCGCGGGATTGCTCATCATCTCTTTAATGCGCGTTCGTTTCTTCATTTTTTTTCTTTTTATTCTATTTCAGGGGTAATCAATCTAAAACTATGTATTTTGACCGGTTTTTGAAGGGAATACAAAAATAAACCGGGCTGTATCAATCATGGAAATGCGAAAACAAGACTGAATCGGTTAACAAATTGATAGGAAAAGAAAAGAAGAGAAACGAAGATTGGAAAAGCATTCGATCTAGGCGTTGTTGTGGATTCGGCGCATGTGGTCCTTCAGCTTGTCCTTGCGGGCAGCCTTGTATTGGCAATGGGGGCAGCTGAAGGCTTTGATGCCGCTGTGGGTGAGGAGATGACGCTGGAGCGTGGACTTTTCGTGACTGGCGAAGTTGCAGCGATTGCAGGCGTGGCGCTTGGTGGGAGAGTGGATGAGTTTGTGCTGAGTGAGTCCGGCGGAGAATGTGAAACGGCGCGGGCAGAGAGGGCATGCGTAGGGGCGCTTGCCGGAGTGGATGTTGATGTGATCCTTGAGGTTGCCTTTCGTGGCGCTGGAGTAGGAGCAGTGGGGACAGGCGAAGGGCCGTTCACCGGTGTGCGTCGCCAGATGCTGCTTCAAATGGCTGGCTCGGTCGAAGCGCTTGTCGCAGAATGGGCAGCGGTTGGCGCAGTGGGCGGCCAGCAGCTGAGCGCTCAATCGCTGCACCGCCACGCGACACTCCAGCGCCTCTCCCATCTCTGCCTGAAGCAGCAGGAGTCCCTTTCCTTAGAACGACTTGTGAAAAGCAGAGCAATGACCTGGGGCGGTGGGCTCTGAGCGGGAAGTGGATGAAGAGTTGGTGGATTTTCGATCGCTTCTTCACCGCCCATCTCATCTTCCTCCATCAAGGCTGCTCCGCCCACTAGCTCCGCCTATAGATGGACAATTTATTTCCAATGCATCTAAAGGAAAAAGAGAGATGGCCTCTTCTGGCTGGGTCTGGTTGCTCGGCGGTTCCAGTTGAGGCCCCGTTTCTGCGCCGTCCTCTTCCATCGCAGCTTCACCGGCGACCAGTTCAGCCTGCAACCATCGCCCCTTTTCCCAACTGCCCAGTTTTTACTGCAGACTGACCTCTGGGGCATGCTCAGTCTTGTCCAATTCCTTGAGCTTCTCGCCAGCACGCTGCTGTCAATTCAAGTTCCATGCCCTCCATCATTTCAAGTGGCTGCAAAAGAAGCTGAGCTTACGAATGCTTGGAGAATGGGCTGACGCTTCGGGGGAATGGCGTTGGCGATGGCGGCCAACATGTTCAGCTTCTGGGCATCCTTCCTCTTCCCATTCTTCACCGCGGTGATCTGTTTCAATTGTCGGTGATCACTTTCAATAGGCTCGATAGGAAGCAATCAAGGCAAAAGAAGCACCCATGGCGGGTGGGTGGAATGCTTTTGGCGAAGATGCTGGCGAAGGAGGCCAGTGGAGGCGAATTTCTGGGAGCAGTAGAAGCAGGCGGGCTGGAAGAAGCCGCTGTGCTTGAGGCCCACGTGCCACTTCAGGTCCTCCATGGACTTCGGCGGCTGCTCTGAGCAGAGATGACAAGGCAGGGCAAGCTCCATTTCCTCAGCCATCCTTCTGCGCTTCTAAAGCTAGACTCTCTGCTGGTTGCGCAAAGGGGTGGAATGAAAGCGCCCAAGCTGCTGGGAACTGCGCGGAGTTTGAAGGGACGCCGTACAGTCCAGATGTCTGGTGTGAAGCCCAAAGCCTATTTGAATGCGACCGGGGGTGAAGTGGGAGAGAAGTGTGCATATTTGGGGCAGGAAGCAGGACACTGCCAAAATGGCTGTGAGCTCCATGATATAACGTATTTCATCTCATATGAATTTGAGTTTTCAAAGGTTTGAGCAGAAACGACTAATTTCTATCTAAATAAATCTAAGAAGGAAAGACTCATCACTTCAATTATGAAATTTAATTTGAGAAACATAAGCACTTTATGAAGAAAAAATTTGCCAAAAGATTTTGTTAACACATCCGCACTAAAAAATTGCACCATGTGTTGAAGAGGTGATTAATAAAAATTTTTTTAATTCACTTGCTTTGAAAATAAAATGCAAATAAAAGTGAATATATTTGATGCAACTGTAGTCAATTCTATCAATTTTCAAAAAGTCGTTTTTAAAACATTCTTTCGTTTTTGAGGTAAAGCCCAAATACTTAGATGTACTACTTAACTAGGTTTTAATCGAAATTTTCAGTAATTTTCTAAAAGTTCGTTGACTTTTTGTTAATATTTGTGCGTTATGTTTTGTTCCAGCAATGCAAAACAAATGAGCACGACGAAGACAAAAATATGCAAACATTGAACAGTTTTTCGCGCAATTTGAGGGCATTTGCCTCCTACTACGCTTTAATTTTAACGCAAACCAACTACACCATGTCAGCCCTAAACTTCACTCAACCAACATGGGTCCTCATTGCAGCAAAAAAGGTCCGATAGGGTCGGCGATCATGAACCAGGAAAAGGCTGGGACTGGAGAGAAGAAATGTTTGTTTTTGACCTTTCCACCTCTTCTGTGCTGGAAGGAAATATTTGGCAGCAGCCAAGCCGCGTCCGTTCAGTCTGGACTACTCCTGGCACATGGACGAGGACAGCTGCAAAGAGGAACTCGCACCGACCGCACCCAGCGTCCCCTTTACCCAGCTCAGTCACCTGGTCGTCCTGGACGGCATCCGCTGGCTCTTCACCTACACCCGCTTCAGCAACGTTCGCCCATTTTCCTCTCACCTTCTCCGATGCTACGCTTGCAGCGTACTCTGGTCGCACTGGCTCCCGAAGGCCAGCAGCAGGGGAAGCTGGAGTTGGCCGAGGGAAGCCAGCTGAGTGTGGAGATACTGCTCCCCACAGGCCAGGAGATCATCAGCTCCAGCGGTCCCTTCCTGGAGTTCTACCAGCGGGACATTGGGCACGGTCTTTTCGTCAAGGTTCAGCTCTTTATGCATCGCTTCTCTTCAAGCGTGAGGATAAATAACTTACAGGCGCAGTTGAGCGGGAGCCTTGTGGGAGGTCGGATAGGCCTGGCGTGGAAGAAGCAAGTGACAGAGCTTCGGAAGCCAATGTGTACCCTGAGCCTGGCGGACGGGAGCGAAGTGTCGGTGCACAAAGGTTCCCGCCTATTCACCAGCTCAGTACGCAGCAGTAAAAACGCAATGCCAGAGCTCCTGAGCCAGCAGAGTCCTATGCTGTCCAAACTGGCGGAGGAGGCGGTGGAGAAAGGTCAAGTGGAGTTTGTGGATCAGCCGCCAGCTATCCTACGCGCTTTTGTGGGCTGCCTCTACTCCGGCTCTGTGCCTGTCCCGCTGCACGGAATGAAGGTTGCTCCTCCCATCCTTCCCCTCCCATCCCGACCATTGATGCTGGAGGTGTCCGAGCTGTGCAAGCTGTACTCGCTGGCGCAGGAGTTCGGCGTAGGATGGCTGGTGATGGAGTGCGAGGAGCGTTTGATCAGCGGCCTTGGGAGGGAGAACGTGTGCAGCGTCCTCTCCGCCGCCTACCGCCACGGCAACGAGCGCCTCAAACGCCACTCCTTCCTCCTCCTCGTCCGCTATTTGCCTGAGGTTTCTGGCTTTTTTTTTAGCTCCCAATTGTGAATCATGGCTATTTAGATCCGAACGAAGAAAGCTTTCGAGAAGTTGATTGAAAAGCACACGGACCTGAGGATGAAGATACTGTCGGCAGTTAATCACCGGCCCCGCATCCTAAAGTAGGCTACATTTTCCAATTCTCTCCCATCAATTCAATGTCTTCTTTAACCAGAACCGGGCTGTCCAAGAAGAAGAAGCCACTCCGACCCAAGACCATCGTGGAGGGCCATTTACCCGTTTCTTTTAATTACTCAGGCTTGTCGAAACAATACGTTTAGCAAGTTTGAGAATCGAGATCTTAGCATACGTGTTAAGCACTCCAGTTTATTTACTATCAATTTCTGGTACCATCGGCTTGCAAAAAACAATCTCCTAAAATCGCCTTTACGAATTTAGAGGCAAAAAAATGAAATAGAAATAATGACATAAATTATTTTCAATCGAACCTGCTTGGGCAACATTTTCTCTATGTTTTTGCGCACAGTGTAAAATCTCTTTTCAATGTGCCCGAAACGTTAAAGTTACAGTAGTTTCGACCTGTAAAATTTCTGACTTTAAACACAAGATAATGGATTTGAAGAGAAAGAGATGGATTGTAGACGCCATCAAATCGGAGCATGGCCGCTGCCCTGAAATGGATGAAGCAACTGGAGCCGACGGAAGAGGCTGGAGGGCCCATGCTCACCATCGCCATGGCCGACGGAAGTGAGCTGCTGGTGCACAAAGGTCCCTTTTTCTCGATTTCAAGGCTTCTTTGGTGCAAACAGGGGCTTGGCTTTCGGGTTCAATGAAAAGAAGGCGCATTTGGCAGATCTGCTGCGACAGGAGAGCGCAGTGCTGGCAGCGATGCTGAGCCACTCAGAGCTTCGTGAGACGGTGGAGGGGCGCCTGGAGATACTGGAGCAGGACCCCATCATCCTCCGCGCCTTCGTCGCCAGCCTCTACGTCGGCTCCAACAGATTCACTCTACGCGCAAAGGTTGCCCGGCTTCTTGTCTCCGGAAAGCAGCCTATGTCGATTGATTTAACTAAAATGATCTGGTGAAACTGTAGTTGGGCGAGCTGATGGAGCTGTACGCTGTGGCGGACAAGTACGCCGTGGACTGGCTGGTCCAGGCCTGCGAGGATGAGCTGATCAGCCGCTTGAGCCAGGAGAGCGTCTGTGACCTGGCCACATTCGCCCATCTCCACAGCAACGCTCGCCTCCAACGTCACTCCGTCACCTTCATACTTAGCCACTTCGACCAGGTCTGGCCTGGCCTAGACTCACCGGAATTCTCAGCCCAGCTCAGTCCAGGTCCGGGAGAAGAAAGCGTTGGCGGTGATGGTGGAGAGCTACGCCTCACTAGCCTTGGCCATACTGCGCGCCGTCAATGTCTAAAAGAGCGATCCGATTTGCATTCGTAATATTTTAGAAATATCCTATTTTATGTTCTCCCTTCTTTTTCACTAGCTTTAGTCATTAGTCAGGAGCAACTACAAACCTTTTTTCCACTTTCACTACTTCCATTACACCAGCCAGGAGCTTCTATTTACTATGCGAACTACCACTCTTTTTCTTCAATTCTTTTCTATGCTAACCTTCTTTGAATTCTTTCACCAACGTTGTAATTGGGCTTCAAGCTTATGTAAGGTATCGATTTTTTTCAAACCGTCTTTGTATTCTTAGCTTTCATTTCATTGATTCATTTGGTGAATTCTTGCTATGGAATTTTATACAATTGGCTTCATTTCATTTAGCTTTTGAGAATGCTAGGCTACGCTCCGGGGCCTCCGCATCCAAGGCCTCCGGCCTTCCGTGCTCTGACTGCCCTGCCCTTTGCGGCAGGCGGCCTGCAGCCGCACAAAAATTGTGACTTAGGTTTTTTTGAGTGCTTCGAGTCGAGAGAATATAAGAGGCATTCCATAGGGTTTAAAAAATGTAGAAATATTTGAACAAAATGCAAAAGGTTCTAAGGCACAAATTAGGACGGCTATTGCTTGAAGCAGCGACTTTCGAAAGCATTTATTGACAGCGGGATCTTCCTACGCTCTAGCTTTGCCAATAAGGCGAAAAAGCCCGAGTAATAAACTATGCCAGTATCTTCTTAGAGCCAAAAGACAAATAAAGCTCAGGACTACAAGAATGGCAGTGAGGAAAAGATGCGAGTGCAGCTGTAGCAGAGCGAAATAGACGAGGCCAGCGCCTGGGAATGGCCGGTAGCGTTCAGCCAGAGCCGCAGAGTGACAGTCACGGTCCCAACTCTGCCGCACATCCGCTTCCTCCCTCACTCCGCTGCCATGCTGCAGTCTCTGGCACAGAGCGCATCTGTCCAAGCTCCGCTCCCCTTTCCACAGGGACTGCAAGATTCATGGCCCATTTGGTTTAGGGTCTTGTAAGGGGGGAGATAAAAGGGCAACAAATCGATAGCCGTCCTGTTGCCAGGCCAGGTGTTGGAGGTATGCGCTGGTGTTTTGCATGAGGCTGTGCAAGTAGCTGGCCAGTGCCTCCAGGCTTTCAAAGTCGTCCACTGCTATGAAGGACCCGGAGGGCGCCTCTTGCTCGTAGGTACTGGAAGCGTTGATTTGGAAGCAATGAGAAGGATTCAAGGCTGGACTAGCCTTCTTCGAAGCACGATGGGGACAGCTTTGAGGAGGGCTCGGTCCCAGAATTTCTCCGTGATGTACTCTCCGCAGTCGCTGTTTTCCAGCGCCAGGTAGAAGAAATAGTCCTCTTCGATGAGTTTTCGAAGGCACTCTCGGCCTTCTACTTCTACAAGGTATGGATGAGTCAGAATTTGGAGGGGCTAAGGGCAAGAAGCACCCCGTGGGCAGGGATGATAGTTGGAACAGTAGCCGAGGACGGTGATGTCTATGTGTTTTGACAGACCAGCCACCAGATCCTCTCGTCGCGAAGTAGTTACACAGTTGCTCACTGCCCAAAGCACACTTCTGCTCTTCTTCTCCACTGCAGCCAGCAGCTTCTCCATTGCCACGGCTTGTCTACAAAATTCAATGGAATATATTGGCCATCCCAAAATGAGCATGAGTAGGAATTGGCAACGAGGGGTCCGGCACAAGGCTGCCGTATTTGTAGGGGACGTGAGAGTGGGAGTGGAAGGTCATGCTCCAGTTGAAGAAGTCAGCCGAGGTTTGGTGAAGGAAGGCGTTGACAGTGGAGCGGACGGTCTCCGGGGACTCCAGACAGACGAAGACATAGCTGGAAGGAGGACAAGGTCAGTAAAGAAGGTTTGGATGCGTAGTTGGAAATGTGAGACATTTGATGAGGCGATCTCATGGGCGGCAGGTCTTGAGGGTCGAGGGTGGCGCAGTGGAAGAGCACCACGGCAGCTTCCGCCAATCGATTGCGGCTTAACAGGAGTGGACAGCTGTCAGCCAGCTTCGGGCAATCGCTCAGCCAGCTCCTATACAAGGCTGCCTTCATTATATCTTTCCTTCTTCATCGAACGGGCAACTTGGGATCCACAAAGTGGCTGAAGAACTCGTTCCAGGCCAGTATGGGAAGGACGCCGTTGTAGCGCCAGTGGACAGCTTCTACGAGGCCCTCCGAAACTCCGCCGACTCGGGGCTGCCTTGGGCATGAGGAGGATTGGCAGTGGAGACCGCTTTGCAATGAGTAACCACCAACCGTTTGTGCAAAAAATTGGCATAGAGGAGGAAGAAAAGGAGGCCGAAGATGAGAGTTTGGATGGGCTTTGCTACTTTCTGCATGCATGCGTGCAAGATCAAGCACGGTAGATTATGTTTTGCCTGAAATTCAAATGTTTTAGGGACATGTGAAATCAATGAAAATCGATAATTGAAAATGCAAGCATTAAACAGGAAATATGCAAGCATTAAAAAGGGCATTAAAAAAGCTAAAAGGAGAAAACACTGAATCAAAGATTCACCATTTGAGTAAAAGAAATTAGTGCTAGCAAACAAGCTGCAAAGATTGAATTAAGCAAACAAAATGCTTCTGCATTTGATCGCTTTCTCAAAGAAGATTGATTCCATTAAAACTTAAATTGTGTAATTTTGAATGAATTTTTATGCCATAAGAACGATTTACGTAAGAGCATAGTCAATAAAGTTAAAGGAAGTAATAGATGTAAATGGAAAAGGGCATCCATTTTGATATGGATGAGTAGCCATGGAAACGCTGGAGGAGTGGGGTGAAGGCAGAATTGTTTGCGCTTTGCGCGAGAAAAGCATCCATTGTCTCGGCCATACCAAACATGTATGAATCGTTTTCCTAAGCATGAGCATTCCTAAGCATTCCTTCCTAAGCGAAGCATGAGCTCAGCTTAGCTGTAAAGCTTTGAAAAATATGTTGTTATTGTTTCCACTTTTTTGTTGAATAATCTGAGGAATCTTAGCTGGTGTAATCCAAAGAGTGGCCGATCTGTTAATTATTGTTTTATGCTGTTTTCGTGCCTTATCAGCATAAGGACACCTAGCCCATAATCACGTGCAATGATCAAAGTGCAGGTCAAGGACAATGCCTAGCTTCTATATTTTGTTACATTTAAAAAAGTTCGCAACCTAATAATGTGTCTTTGCATGCCCACAACCGTTTTCAGAAAAGATTATTATTATTCTTATTCGGCTTCAGCATAATGAACAGTTTTAACTGTCAAGACCCATTCAAAAAATATTTGCTCACGAAACAATTAATTATTTTTAAAATTTATGACAGTTCCACATTTCCAATGTAAGTAAGATTTCCCCAAATTACTACGAAAACTGGTGGCCGGATTTTCTGGTGTTTTTCGCTGCTGTTAAATAAGTTATCCAATTGTAATTTGGCAACACAAAAACTGCTTCTGCCAATGAACAGTGGAGCACAACAATGTTTGTACAAAAAGCCAGAAAGCAACGATGGACTAGCACGGGCTCTCAAGCTGCCCTTTCACACTTTCTTTGTCAACCAAAATGTTACCCCAGAAAACGAGATGTGCTTAGCAATAGTTAAAGGAAGACGAGCACAATGGGATGGGCATGAATAGAGCAGGGAAGCAGGGAAAGTGGTGGTGGGGGGGGCAAATCTGCAGGAAAGGCCTCAAGTCAGAGCAGCACCAAGATTGGAGCAAAGACGGGTGTTTGCGAAAGATTGGAAGAGTAAAAGATAAAGCTTTTGTCCCCGATCGTCCTGCTGTGGGGCATCACTTCTTCTTTTTAGAACGCTGTGCTGACCGCTGACGTGGGGCTCCACCGCTTCCCTCCTCCACCTTCATAGACCACTTGTCCATATTGTCCATGATTTCAAATTAATTGAGGAAACCTTGAGCGTATTATTGTCACTTTTCGGCGAAGCTTCAGACGGCGCACCTTTCTCTCCTTTCAGATCTGCCAAATTAGGAAATATGAGACTGAAAATTGAAATTGATGAAATTGCAACCGTGAATTTGCTTGAGCAAGTCAGTGCGCTCTTCCTGCAGGGCCCGAGTGATCTTCTCCATCATCTCCATCCGACTCCCCTGCTCCTTCACCTTGGACTCCAGTTCCTTCTGCAAAGTTTCCATTTGCTTTCATTCACGTTCCACTTGACCATCAAAAAGGGTACATTGGCATCTTCCGATTGCTGCATCAGAATCTTGCTTTCCTCGAAGCGTTTCTTCCAGATCGTGGACTCCTCTTCCACCTCGTTCAGCTGCGAGCTCATCTTCGAAGGACGATAAGATCGAGGCTAGGGATGAATGGGGGCAGGAAAGACTGGAGAACATTGTCCATCTCCTGCTTGAACTTGGCGAAGGAGACGTTGGAGTGCTGGAGGGACTCCTGGAACTCGTTGTACTTCGCTCCATAGTCATCCAGCTGCTTGCGCAAGCCCTGCTCCACTCCGATCATCTTCTTCAGCTCCCCTTCACGCTCCTTAGGTCCAGTCTCTTATCTTAGAAACCAGCTCTGGAAGGGGCTGAGCATTGAAAGGAACCTGTAGGCGAAGGATGAGGTCCTCCTTGTCGCCCAGCGATTCGATGCTGAGTTTGTCTAGCTTCACCTGAGCCTGCTTCAGCTTGGCTTCCAGCACAGCTGCCTGAGCGTCGCGGACTTCGATGATCTTCGCCGTGTGCTCCTGCCAATTGCCACTCATAGCCCCTGTCAATTGAGAGCAGTGGAAAGTGCCTCTTTGGCCTCGTACTTCCCGACGAGGGCCTGGAGTTGGTCGGAAAGACGCTGGTTCTCCAGGCCAAGGCGTTCGGAGCGTTCCTTGCCCGCCTGCATGGCCTCCTGGATCTCCGCCAGCGTCTCTTTGAACTTCTCCGACAGCTGCAAGGGTCAATCAATTTAAGACAGGCCATAATTGTCTTCTAAGGACCTCCTGTCGCTTCTGTTCCTGCTCCCGTATCTTGCTCAAGGACTCCTCCTTCACCGTCTTGTTCACCTTCTGCAGTTCCCGGCACAGGGCCTCGATCTTGCCCTTCGACACGATCGCTGTTTGCAGCTCTCGGTTCAGCTGATCCCGCTCCTTCATAGCCTTCAAAACAGCACCGCGGTATGCTCACACCTCTGTAGAACGGTAGTTTGAGGCCCCCAACCATGCCGTACTGCTTCTGGGAGTTCTTGAGATTCTTCTTGGCCAAGCCGGTGTCCTCGAGGAGGGTGGCGTGTTTGGTGGCCAGGGCACGCAGTGGGTCTGCCTGCCCCGACACGCTCTTCATTATGTCCTCTGCAGGCCAATTTTCTGCATCATAAAGTCTGAGCAAGAAGCGAGAACTGTGCACCGATTTTTTTCTCATCGGCAGCCTTACGGCCCAGGGCGGGTACTGAGGGTGCCGCTGTTTGCTGCTCAGCCTCCGAGGTTTCTCCCTTCTCTGGGGACTCTGCCTTCTCCTCCTTCTCCTCAGTTTCTTCTGGCTCCTGCAATCCGAATTCCTTGACTAAGCAATGAGGACAGCCTTGAATGAACCTGTGCAGAGGATTGAGAAGGAGCTGGAGTTACTTTAGGTGGGCTGGGATCAGTTGGGGCGGAGGAGGGAGCGTCGGGGTTGGAAGGGTTGTCGCCGGGGTCCTCGGCGGGTTTCTTCTTGCCCATGGTGGTCTTCAAGGCATCGGCAAAGCTGAGGCCTTCTTGCAAGCCGGCCATGCAGGCGAAGGCGAATAGGAATGGGAGGGGGCTGGCTAAAACTTTGGCACTCCCCCTCAGGGCGGGCAGTTGTGTAGCGGGAGGGAAAAGGGAGAGGAGGGGCCCTATCTACCTTCGCCTCAGAGCCCCCAGGGCCTCCAGTTCTCCCCTGTGCGCGGCCTCGGAAAGAAAGCTTGGCCTGCTGATGGGTGGAGGCTGAGAGGGGGCTGTGGAGTGGGCCAGGGCAGAGTGTGTAAGCCGAAGGGAGGCTACAACCACCGCTGCTGCTGCCCTCCTCAACAGCCCTCCAGTACAGCCCACCAACTTACATACCGTAGTCTGCATTTGCTATCTGCGCAGGGGTTTCTGGAGTCTATATTGCCGCGCACTTGACCTTGTTCAACTTAATCTGCAATATTACCACTAAATACCACTAAATACCTGCGATATTTCCCCGACCAGCTGACCAACCCGACTTGGAGGACGGGCAAAAGACAAGTTGTGACCTGTGACTTTTGACAACGCATTGAAACATTTGACGCAGTGGGTAAAAAAGAGAAGTCTGAAAAGAAGCGACATGGCGGCTGAGTGGTCAGCAGACAGACACCACAGCGTTTGAATAGGCGTGCTGTCTTTAGTGTCTGGGGTAAAAAGGAACCTTACTGAGAGACAGGAGGCCAGTCCTCCGCAGAGTCTCCGGAAGGATGCTGTCCCTCCTGCTTCTCCTCTTTCTACTCCTACTCCGGCTGCAAGCCTTCGAGGTCTCCAGCAAATTCGGCCAAGATTTCGAAGTTCCCAACATTTTGCTTGTCTCTCAACTGAAACTTCTTGTGTAGCTTGGTGCTCTAAGAAGATGACTCTAAGAAGCAGTTTAACCTGATCCGAGCAATTTTCCTTTGATGGGAGTAAATTAGCGATGAGCATGAGGGTATTACAGCTTTTGATGGATGTCTTGCAGGCTTTCTGTCCGAAACGGCACGCAATAACCCGACTGATGATCCACAAGGGGAAAGATGAGGCGGGGGCGGCAGATCTTCGCTGGGACTTCACCTGCGGCCGCATCATGCCCAGGGGCGGCGAGGAGGTCATAGATGAGAAAGAAGAAGCAGGGAGGGACTAAAGGCCCCCGCTTTGACAGGAGGGCTTTGAAAGGTGTCGGCTGAAGTATGGGTTCACGATGCCGGATGGGGTGGTTTTGTTTGACAACCACTGGAAGGCCTGCACCTGCGACGAGTACCTGGCGGGCGTGAAGGCCGTCAGACATCGCGTCGTACAGAAAGATGGCATCACCCAGCTCCAACGAATGTCTATTTCTCTGGAGAGAGGCCAGAAGGGAGGTAGGAAGAGAGGTGCAGGGTCCAGTTGCGCTGCTGCTACTCGGACAACAAGGTGGTGAACGTGACCTCGTGTCGCTACGACGAGCAGCGCTACCTCCTGTCCGACTGGGACGAGGACATCCACATCTGGGAGCCCGAGAAGCCTCGCCAAAGCGAGCCTGAAGCTGTCCAGATGATCAGCATCACGTCTCTTTCTTCTACTTTCCTTCTTCCCTTTCCCTCTTCTACTTCCCTTTTTACCCTCCTTCCTGCATGCTCACCTAACCTCGCTCCCTCCTTCCTCACCCCACCTTCTGGCTTCTGCAGAGACAACTACGTGCAGGCCAGAATATGCGCCTTCCGTGTCAAGGGCGTCCACTTTGAGGAGAGTAAGAGGAGGAGCATGATGAAGGAAGGAATAAAAGAAGGGTTGGCAGAGCTGAAGTACGAGACAAACAAGTGCTGGGGCGTCAAGAAACGGGGCATAAAGGAAATGTACGACAAAATGAAGGGCATGCTTCAGAACGCGGTGGACGGGAAGTGCGAGTTCCCCGAAAGCTCCCCCTTCGGTTGGCCAGAGAACGGGAACTCCAAAGTCAGTTAGTAATCTTTCACCTCCTTCATCCTACTTCCTCCTACTTCCTTCATCTCCTCCATTGCCTCCCTGCCTGTCCTCCTTTCTACCCCCGTCCCGTGCAGCGGCCACGGATGTGCTGCTGCGTGAGAAGCGGCTGTACAAGAGGCAGATGCACATGTGTCGGGACGGGAACTACATGTACGCCGTCCACAAGTACGCCGTCAACGGCACCAAGGGCAAGGACTACATCTTTCTCACACGCTGCCACGAACTCGTCTACACTGCCTGTGTATGCCTCCTTCCCTGGCACTGGGACCCCCAGCAGGCTAAGTGCTAGGATAAGGCTGTTGCAGATGTGCTATTGGAAAGAGAAGCACTAAGCACTAAGCCTGAGGAGCGGAACAAGACGAAGGAGTACAAGAAGGTCTGGTACGTGGCCGGCTGGCGGTCCAAGTGGGACGACGACGCTGCACACCGCAAGTTCATTCCTTACTCTTCTTTTCTATTTCTACCCTATACTTGCCCAATACTCTTCCAAAATGCCCACCTACCCAGGATAGAGGTTCTCTGCTGCGAGTCCTTAGGGCTCAAGATGCTCAAGTGCAACACCACCAAAAACTACACCGACGGCGACACCTCACTCGTCATCAATCGACCCCGGCCTCCAACCATTCTTGCTTCATCATTAACGCACTAAGCCACGCTTTTCAGATATCAATGGAACGCTTGGCGGAAGCCAAAGCTAAGGAACGGCGAAATAATACGCGACATAGACCAGTGGCAGATCAATGGGTTCATGAAAGCAACTAGAAGCAACTTTGGGCTAATTAATGCCAGGGCGTAATTAAGATCATTAGTAATGCGGTTCAATATTTGTCGCGTGAATGGCTCAGACGGGGACTGCAGCAAGAAGTGCATCACCTGCGAGGACCTGGAGAGCAACCTGGGCAAACTTATTGGTTGGCTTTTCTCACAGCCACCTTTGCTTCCTTCCTTTCCACCTCCTCTCCAACTAAAGGACCCATACCAATCACTGGAGCTTTAAACATCACACTCGCCCTCTGCACCGCCGCTATAGCAATCCCCAACATTTCGAACGGAACCTCCACCACAGCCGCTCCAGCCTCCAATGATCCAGCCAGCACTACTCCAGCCATCACCACAACCACAACCGAGGCCACAACCACTCCGCCTGGTTCAATGCTCCACTCCCCTTCTGCTACGCTCATTTCCACTCGACTTGGTCTGTCGTCTGCAGACTGCACCACTGAAAGGGTAGAAGGGAGAGGAAACACGTGCCAAACAGGCGGCAGAGTGTGTGGCTGCTCTAGTTCCACCCCCTTCTTACCTCCGCCCAGCTCTTTGACAGCCTTGCAGAGGATTGCGACGAGACATTTGGCAGTCAATCGGATGGCGGCAGATGCATTGCCCGCACCTTCTGCCTCTGTGACCTCTTCATCTCCGCTATCGGCTGCGTGCCCAAGAGTTGCACAACCCCTTCCTCCTCTCCATTCACTCCCTACTCTACCTCTACGTACCAGTGAAGCTGTGCCAGTGCAGCGTTCGCTTTGACTTCACCTTCATGCTGGATGAGTCCAGCACTATGGGCGACTTGAACTTTGTCAAAGTCAGCTTCCTTTGCCCCCCCCCCCCGGGCAGGAGCTGATTGAGAGAGGGATTGGCAGGAGAAGCGCTTCGTGGCCGGGCTGGCCAATGAGTACTTGCTGGGACCGGATGAGACGCGGGTGGCGCTCGCCCGCTTCCAGACCTCCGCCAGCACCGTCTTCAACCTCCTCGACACCCAGAATAATACTCTAGTCACCGACCGCATCAATGCCATCGTCTACAACAGCGGCAGCACCAACATCACCGCGTTCCTTCTTTATTTCTCCTTCTTTTCCTCCTTTCTCCCATACTCTGCATTCATTCATCTCCTCCATTCATTGGACTATGTCCACCCCTTAAGGTTTTTAAAAGCGGAGGCAGATGTTAGGTAAAAGGAGAGTTTAAGTGCGCTGCAAGAAGGCATCGAGGCTTTCGAGGGCACCAAAAGAGCGGGCATTCCTCAAATCGCCGTTTTGGTCACAGATGGACGGTAGCACATTGGCTTAGCACACAAGTAAGGCTCCGGGCAAGAAGCAAGAACTGCAGGCACAACCAGGCCGGCCCAGAGCCCATCACGAAGGCCAATCAACTCCGTGCCATGGGCGCCGAAGTCTACGTCGTTGGCATCGGCAACAACCTTGCCATAGTCATTCTTATTTTGCTCCACTTCCCACTAGAAGCTCCTCACTTACCCGCTTCAGAGCGATCTGGAGGCCATAGCTGGGGGCACCGACCGCCTATTCCGCGTCGATTTCGACAACCTGGACGAAAACGTTGATATTCTTTCTCTTCAGCTTCCCACTTGTGCACTCCCTGCTTCAAGGTGCCCATCATCGCTAATACGATCGCCAGGAAAACCGGCGGCGTCACTGAATGCAGCTGATTTGCTTGGACATGTTCTCAATGAAGCCTTTCTGCGCCTCTATGACTGTTGAAAGTTTGATCAACGGTCAAAGACAAGAAAACGGTGGCTGATTTGCTGTTCTTCAAAATAATTGCTGTTTGTTCTTGTGTTGGTGCGGTCCGCGATTCGCAACTGGCTGACATTGAGGTAGGAGTAGAATTCGGGATAGCTCACGATCCCGTTGTTGTCCTTGTCTATCTGGTCCACCTAAACACCAGTGCCAGGTGCTACGGCCAGTGCTGACCATCCTGACAGATATCAGCTGTCCCTTCGCCTGGCCCTCCTCCGCCCACACTTTTCTCAATAAATATTACTTGGTGACTCCTTAGAGAGATTACTCCTGCTTCCTGAGCTGAGAATCTTTCAATTAATCTATTTTCTATCAATTTCGTTCTTGATCACCATCAGTTTTCAATTTTTATCAAGACACATGTTGCTACTTATTGAGCTTGAACTCATTGCTGTTGTACGTTTGCGTCTAGATTTTTATTTTAATTAAAATTTGAGAAAACGAAATTTTCGAATTGAGATGAGAGCACCTAATGCTTCTTCTATATCAAGCGAATCTAGACTGATAGCACAGGAAAAAGACGATCCAGAAAAACGACAAGTCTAGGCGTGAATGGCGAACTTGGAAGGCAATGACAAACACCGGATACTTTCTGCTGGCCTCACAGCACTTGAAAGAAACAGGGAAATAGAGGCGAGTGGAGACTTGAAGGATGTCTTCAGAGGTAGAAGGGCGAGCGAATGATGATGCCGACGTCCACCTGAGCTTCGTTGTACACCAGTTCCATGCCGCGATGCGAAAACTCTGCCTGACGCAGTAGACGATTCTGACAATTGGCACAATTTCAGATGTTTTTTAGCGACCTTGCCATATATAGCAAGAACAAGCCTTAAGATAACCAGAGTCAGTAGCGTGAATGGTGAGGATGGGCGGTAGGTTGGCGGAGCTGCGGCATAGGAGGGGGAGGATCCAGTCTACGGCCACGCCCGCCGGCCTTAGATGACTCAAGCGTGGTGCCAGACTCCAGAGCAGCGTCTGAGCCTTGTCCAAGGGCGTGCTGAGTCGGCTGAGCTTCTCCAGTCGCTTGCTGCCTACCAGAGAATGTGGTTGGATAGAGTTGGACAGGCAAGGACAAGGAGGCACCGAAAATGGCCAGCCTCCACCAGGGCGGTCCATTGTCGGTGGCGATGTCCAGGCGACGCAGGCTGGACGGCAGAGCGTCCCAGATGGCCGGCTTGCAGAACGGCAGGCGCACCTCTTCCAGACGCTCCAGCTTACGCAGCAGTGAGATGAGACTGGCCTGGGCCCTGTGGTTGTGGAAGGGGCTGGTGGTGGGTGGTTGGTGGTGGGTGGTTGGTGGTGGGTGGCTGATGGTTGGTGAGGAAACCGATCGCCGGAGGGGAAGCTGATGCGGCCGAAGGGGCAGAGGTCCAGCTCACGGAGACTGGCGCTGAGCGGGTGGAGGAGTCGTGCCTGGCTGATGGAGGAGAGCGGGAGTCGGAGACTGCGCAGCTCCTTTAGGCCACGCAGTCGATGCTGCAGGGAACAGAATGAGGTTGAGAATGGAGGAGGAAGGCTGGGGGACCTCGAGGAGGTGGCTGATGAAGCCGCACTCGTGCAGGTAGTCTCGCCCGAACTCGAACCGCCGCGTATCTATCGGCAGCCAGATTGATGTGTACACCGTCCCGTAAGGCCTGCGCCCATGATTCACTTCATATCAAACATCATTTACTTGCATTTACTTAAAGTTGTTTCAGCAGAAGGATGATACCAATGACTGAAGTTTTTGGAGTGCTAGTGAAATAAATTGACGGCCTTTTGACTTAGCTTTTGCTAGGTGAATGATAAGGTAGGAATGCGGTAGAGTTGAGAAGAGGGGTAAACTTGTAGTGGGAGAGGTTGATGGTGACGCCCACGACGCCTCCCACGTAGGCGTTCATGGCCTTGCTGGTGCAGCGCAGCGCCATCCAGGCCGCCTCTCCCAACAGCCTCAATCCACGCCTTTTCTCGCTCACCCATCACACACCGCTGTAGGGGAAGGCACGGAAAGATGTGGCTCTCAAATTCCGAGACGGGGAGGAGCTGGAAAGAGCCCATTGGGGTCCCCTCCGTTTCCTCCCCTCGAGGCTTCTTTTCCTCCGGTCCCTCATCTGGGCAACTCAGAGAGGCCCGTTTGGAGGCCTTCACGGATTTGGAGGCTCGCTTTGCGGCCTTGCGCAGAGACTTGGAGCGCTTGCGACCGGGTTTGGGGAGAATGAGAGCCATTTCTTCCGTTCTATGCTGGTGTTCTGCCTCTGTGAGTTTGGGCCGCCAGTGCTGCGTCTGCGTTATTGTTTGCCATTCCAGTGTTTCACTGCATCTGCTGCCATGCACTCGGCTACTTAGGAATGGAGTTGACATTTTTGCGGCATTTTTAGGTTTTAATCTAATGTTTTAACGAAAGGCAGATCAGCATTGCAGAGAGGGTGTTTTGGTGGCTAATGGCACGACATCATCTTCGAATCTCACAAGAAATATTCGCATATTTCATTATTGATCTTTGGTGTCAGCGCATGTATGTCAGTTACTAGCTTTATTCTATTGCGAATCGAAATAGGTAAAATTTAATTACTTAAATCCCTTTGGATTTTATTGCTACCTTGATGGCTGCTTGAAACGAGCAAAAAAATTAGTCGAGAGCAGTAATTCAGCTCTTTCTCCAGCTCTCATGAAACAAAAATGCATATCTGAATGAAACTAAAATACAAAAACAGCATAGGTCTTAACTTCCAAAGACAAAGCCGTCGAGATTTCGGTAACTTATAGAGGACTCAAATAAACTCAATATTTTGAGGTCTTCAGCGTCACTGCACAAACAATATCTAAGCGCCGCTATACCTGAATTGTTACCTAGCGTCACATTTCTGGCTCCTAGTAGGACTAAGCGACTAAGCGGGAAGATTACTCACAATATAAAATTCAATCAGTTTTGCTCAAAATGAATGACATCTATAAGAAAAGCGGCAGTATTTCGACCAAACCGAGACTAGATAATGACTTTGATTACTTTGTTGCCAGCATCCACAGCGATTTGGGCAGGCCCCACATCTTCTGATTGAGAGTACTCTACTCTAAAGGTTACTCTTCCAAAGGTGGAAGAGAGCATTTATCGCACGCAATTCCTCGTTTTAACCCAACGGAAACATAAACATGCTAATTAGCTAGTTAGCTTGCTAGTTAGCCCATAATGCTAGTTAAAGTCGAAAAAATTCTTATTGCTATGTTATTGAAATTATTCCTTTACTATCTCTATTTCATCAATGTTCTTAGCAATCGACCATCTTCTACCAACCCCAAATAACCAATTAAACCCCTGACTGGCTTTTACTCAATCATAGATAGTAGTTTTTTGAAGCTGTTTAACCACGTGAATTAATTTAGCTTTTAAGCCAAGCCACTGGGAGATGAGAACGATGGGTAAGAAACAAGAGTGGCTCCGATTCAACTCTAGTGCCGGAATCAAGTTTCCTCTCTTCATCCTCACTATCCTCGCACAAGGTCGCATCATCTTCCCATCGAAGCTTTTGTCCATCTCATCCGCTAAACCGGTCCAGCATTGCCGGTGCTGTGCAACATTGAGCAGCTCTGCGTGGACGATGCTGCTATTGGGGCAAAAGCTTGGTACTACAGCACCTTAGACAGCTGCTTCGTCTTCATTGGAAGCCAAGCCAAGTCATGGTTAAGAGGACGATGTGAGTCTCTTAGTGGGCGGAGGGGCAGGAGAAGGTTGCGGGATAGGTATGGTGGGATGGCCTGGTGCCAGACGGAGGCGCTGGAGGGGAATCGCTGGAGTGGCAGTGGCGTGCGCGGGCGCCTGGCGCTCGTGGGCGACAACAACATCCAGCAGGCCCTTCAAACTCTGGTCACCAGCTCGGGCTCCGACGACATTTGGATCGGCCTCCGCGAGAACTCCACTGGCGAGGTCACTCCACTGCCCACCTGCTTGCAGCATCTGCTCTGCTCTGCAGCTGGTCTGGTGGGACGGGGACAGAGAACTGCCGCGTCACTGGACCCATTCAGACATCAAGATGACAGGCAAATGTGTGCGCATGAAAGGCAGTGGCAAATGGTCTGATCGGGGCTGTGACAACAACTTCTACAACTTCTTCTGCCAATTCCTAGCCGGTATCCAGAGTTGCTGCTTCCTGACCAATATAACTACCAATATATAAGAAAAAAGGTTCGAAGGTCTAAAATTGAATTAAAAAAATAGCCAGATTTTAAGCTGGTGCGAACGGAGCGTTAGCAGAGTGTCAGCGCCCAACCCCTCTTTTCGACCCAGGTGTACGTTTTCGGGGTTATTGCTAGACCTCAATATTGATAAGGCGGCTGCTCGTGACAGAATGCTCCAATTGTTTTAATTCTTTTTGTATTGGAAAGAGCAACATCGAATTGACTATACTAGGGGGGTACCTAAATCATAAGCGGGGTGGTTTCCCTTAGGCCTTGTCAGTAGTTAAAAGTCCAGTTGTAAGAAAAACAAGGTATTCTCGGCGGTTGCCAAGATGCGCGGCCTTACCTCAAGACACCACCTAGATGAAAATGCATGCCAAAATTCAAAAGATTTCAGTGAAAAAACCATGAATTATGCATGTTCAAATTTTTGAAACATCAAGATTTTGGGTTTTTGACTATAAATCAATAAATAATTAATATTTCAAAATTTCCTCTTGCCAGCTTCAAGATATTACTTTGACGGACATATCTGCCAAAAATCAACAAAATTCATTGAAAAACCAGTGATTTACGATTTTTCGCATTTTGAAACATCAAAAAATTGAGTTTTGGGAGAAAATCGAAGAATTTCGCCAAGCCCTAATAATGGTGCCAAGGCATCACCAAGACGGACTTTCCTGCAAAATTTCAGCTAATTTCATGGAAAAACCAGTGATTTACGATTTTTAGTGTTTTGAAACATCAAAAAATTGAGTTTTGGGCGAAATTCAAAAAATTACGCCAAGCACCAAAAATGGTCCCGAGGCACCGCCTAGGCGGACCTTCATGCAAAAAATCAGCCAATTTCGTTGAAAAACCACGGAGTACGGGCCTGGGACACACACATATATATATATATATATATATATATATATATATGCGGACAGACGGACGCAAAAATGGGGTAACTGCTTAAGCTGGCCTTGGCCGCCCGCCGCTTCGGGCAGGGCGCCAGAGCTCCTCCGGCCTCCGGGCACGGGTGCTACGGCCCCTACGCTTCGCCTAGCATGCTTCGCATGCTAGGCTACGCTCCGGGGCCTCCGCACCCATGCCCTCCGGCCTACGGAGCTCTGACTGCCCTGCCCTCCGCGGCAGGCGGCCTTCGGCCGCGCAAAAAAAGCTTTTGATAAAATCTCAAATTGCATGTGTGATTAAAGGTTCTTTTAATAAATTGCTTGTCATTTAAATTTCATTTTTAATGCGGATTTAACAAAATAAACAAGTGTTAGGGCTAGCTTCTGACCGGTTTTCATAGATTTTAACGGCTGATCAGGATCCCCCCCAAGGCTTTTACTGGCCAACCAAGCCAGTTTTTAACCAACCAAGAGTTTTGCCCCCCCCCCAAGAGTTTTGCCCCCTCAAATTTGTCTTGTATTTTGAGGTTATCAACTATGCAGCGGGTGTGACTAAGCGCAAGATACAAACAATAACAGTTCAGGAGTTTGGTGACCACTATTCCCCCAATTGCCACTTGGGTCATCAATCAAGGGCTTTTGGCATTTGGGGGGGATAATGGTCATCAAAATCATTTAGGGGGGCGAGGGGATAATGGTCATCGAAATCATTTGGGAGGGGGGATACTGGGGGGATCGATGACCAGAATCTCCCCAAGTGCAAAAACACCTAAAACACATTTAAAGCATGAGCATACGTAAATTGATTACAGATTTTGGGCGAGATACTTACGTGGGGGATATTTCACGGGGGGGACGTTTGGGGGGGTAGAATTTTAACTAATTGGTTGGCTAGTAATAAGCCATCTTAAGGTATCCGAAATTTGGCTCTACGTCACTTGACAACATTCGCAACGTCACATGACAACGATTGGGCAGGGGGGGGTGCCCAATCGTTGTCATTAAAATTACCATACGACAACAGGCCGAAATGTTGTCATTTGTCGTTTTTACCACCTGACATGTTGTCATAATGCCCTCCGAATTTGGTTGTCACACGTCGCAAAAACGACGTATGACAGCAAAAACGGGAATGCTGCTTGCTGTCATGTGACGTTATTGCAGGCGGCATATGCCAGCAGGAAAATTACCACATGACAACCTGTTGTCACGGCGTTGTCATGTGGGATTTGTGTCGGCGTCGCATGACAACCGCCAGATTTGCCTTCTTGGTGATTCTTTGATGAAAATGTTGGAATTTTGTGCTGCTCAGCCTGGAAATTGATGGATTATGGTGCTGCTCAACCAGCCAGCGACGCATGACAACCGCTGGAGGCAGTAGGAGGGAAGGCGGCATAGGGAATGTTTGTGAGGGATGCATAGGAGGGAGGGGCAGGAGGGGGAGGAGGGGGATAGGTGTGGCAGTATTAGAGGGGATGATTGATGGGCGTGAAAGTTGGAGGGGGAGGCAGTGGAGGAGGCATGTAATGGCCTTGGATAGGGGCCCCGCATTGTGGCACCTTGTTGGGCCATCTGCCTCCTATCTCCTACATCAGTGGCACTTTCTGCCTGGGCCAGCGCAACCGTACAGCTCCATCAGCCCTCAAGAGCCTCTTCTTCTCCTCATACTTCACTTCGCAGCCACTAAGGTTCGTCCATTTCTCATTTACTTGTTCTTGGCCTGTTTCAGTTAGGCTTAGGAGGCTTAGGATTGAAATAGTCGTAATTTCTTACGCTGTTGTCAACTGACGCTTTGCCTAGGGGTTGGGTGCTACTTGACAACAGAAATTCCCAAATGCATTTTATAAGGAGAGGGTCTTCAACGCAACAAGTAAAGGGCAGAAGCCAACTATAGGAAAAGACAGCTATCACAGCTGAAGAAGACTAGAAAGCCAAACTGCAGAGCCAATCTAGAGGAGCTGTTTGAAAGATTTGGGAGATGATTCGGGAGGAGTTATGGGAGGAGTGATAGGTGGACTGGGCTGAAGATTCTTGGCGTGAGAGTAGTCCTTGGGGGGGCCGCAGGTGTGGCTGCGAGTGGAGCCTCGCAGGCACACGCCCTCCTCATCCATCCTGATAGTAACGCTGCAGCCCTTCTTCTCTGCAATGTTTCTGGGTGTCGTAAGACAGCCAAGCTGAGCAAGAGAAGGCTGGAACCATAGTCAACGCAGCGTAGGAGGACACCGTGCTTGGATGCAGTGACCATAGGGACTTCTTTGTTGTCGTAGTCATCCAATGTGACCACTGCCAAAGGATGCCGCGTAGCCATGGCTCTCTCTATCTTTCTCTAGCTTCCTCCTAGCCTCTTTCCTCACATCTGATTTCCTCAGATGCACTCTGTGTGCCGCCAGCCAGTACAGTAGTAATCTTCGCTGCAGGACCAGCATAGATGTGGGAGCTCAACTTTGGCGCCCCCAGCAAACTCAGCCATACTCGCTGTGTACTCCCCCCCCCCCTGCGTACATGCCCAGTGTGCGCTCTAACATGCTGTTGTCATGTGGTCTTGCAAAATGCCCACGACGTATGACACCAGCAAAAGTACTACATGACAACTCGAAGCCATGACAACATAAAAATGGTTGTCATGCAACTTTCCAATGACAACAGGTTTTTCTGGTTGTCATATGTCGATTTCACCACTTGACACAAAATGTTGTCGTGTGGTTATTTTCTGTTGTCAAAGGAAGTTTTTTGATGTCATGAAGTCCATTTACCCTATGCATATGACAACGAAAAATGGTTGTCACATAACGTTTTCAACGTCATATGACACCAAAGTGCGTTTTGTTGTCAAGTGACGCGGATTCCGACATTCAGTACCCTTCCTTTTGACTTTTGCATAAAACGGTTTATTTTAGTGTGAAAAATGCAAAAACCATTTGTCCGAACTCCTTCTCCATCTTCTTCTCCTCCTCCGCATCTATCCAATTGAAGATAGTAGGTATTCAATTGGCCAACAGTAAAGGGTAGCTTTGACCAGGCAAAAGGATTAGATGTGGAATCAATAAAGCCTAATTAAATGTTATTGTGTGGTCATGTGGTTTGGCCTATTGTCTCAAATCTACAAAAGGCAGGGATCGATTTCTCCCTAGTGCTAATTTTTGCATTTATATATGTATATATATACTTTTCATAATATATCAAAAGTATAAGAAATAACTGGTACCATCAGCAAGCCAAAATTAATTTTCTTTTCTCCCAAAATTGAAAATACCCCGAGTGAAACATCAAAGAAATAACATTACTACTACTGGAATCTGCTGGGACATCTGCATTTTTGGGTGAACATGGAAAGAGACTTGGAACTGTGCGCCCAAAACAAAACGCAATTGTCCAAGCAGCAGATTCCAGTAGTAATAAATTTATTTCTTTGACTTTTCACTCAGGGTATTTTCAATTTTGGGAGAAAAGATACTTATTGTGACGTTTCCCAAGCCGGTTTCGTCGGCCTATGTTGATGAGGCAGGCGGAAGGGAGGCCGGGATCAGTCTGTATATTTTCCCTGAGATGCCCTAACCTGTTCCGCTCTTCTTCCCTTCCCTTCCGGTGACGATGAAAGAGAATCTGGCTAAGTTCCTGCTGTATATCACCACAGCATTTGGTAAAGCAGAGAGCTGTTAGCTTTTCTGTACCTCCACCGACCACCTCTACAATGCTACTACAATGTCCGGCACCGCTTCCGCCAACTTCCGCTTCCGCAACAACTTCCGGCCTTTGGATTTCGCCGCCTGCCATCAGCAGCGATCGAGTCAAAGGCCCCAGTCACCGATCTACCAGAGCCAGGACAGCGAATCAAGCCCAGCCTTCAATGCCGGACTTCGCTTCGCTGCCAGACAGGACACCCTGCAGCCCAGAACTTCACTCAGCCAGAGCTGGCCTCGTGAACTTCTATGCGGCAGCAACTGCAACTGCAACTACGCTGCATGGAATTGAAAATTGACTTTTGAGTCTTTTTTCAATGTCCGTTCTTCATCAGCAACATTGCAGCGCCGAGTTTCCAGACATCACGCCATTTTCGGGTGGTAAACAGGAAACTCTGACGTCACACGGCACACTTGCTACCGTAATCCGCTGCCACTAAGGGTCTTGAAGCGAACTGGAAAGTTCTCTTCAAACAGCATCTCCCTTTCGATGATTTCATTTATATCCTTGCGGATTTTATGAAATCATTGAATGCCGACGATCGAGACAACAGTCGACTTCGCTTCAGGGCATTGAAAATTAACTGAAAAGTTTCTTTTCATGCTGACATCATCAGCGTCGTCTTCAGAATTTCATCATCCTGAAAAGGATTTTGAATTTCTCTTCAGCTGCCAGCTACTAGCGTCGATCCGCCTTCGATGCCAGACTTTGAAATTGGCCATTGTCAATTGTCAAAGATCTTCGCTGCCAGCCCAGTCAACGTCGGCACAGACTCAACTCTACTTGGGCATCGAAAACCAACTGCAAAGTTGTTTTCATGCTGTCTCTGCAAGCATCGTCGATAGCAATTTCATTATCCTTGGACGGATCTTGACATTGCCTGCAGCCAACAACGACCGCGTGTTTTCGCTGCCAGAGTTCAAAATTGGCTCCGACCAGTTTTCAAACTCCTGGCCTATGCTGCAACCAAGCCGGCCAGCCAGACCAGCCATCTAGCCAGCAATGTTTATGCTGCTAGAGTTTTGGAACTGTCTCTGACAATTCTCAAA
Source organism: Ptycholaimellus sp. GST1_10 (assembly GCA_030248095.1). NCBI lineage: Eukaryota > Metazoa > Nematoda > Chromadorea > Chromadorida > Chromadoridae > Ptycholaimellus > Ptycholaimellus sp. GST1_10. The sequence continues at coordinate 36,151 of JASANA010007478.1, read as the reverse complement.
ACCTTCTGCTGACTGCTGCAAACTCGCCGGCCCACATGTTTATGAATCCTTGCGGATTTATAAACTTTCGAGCACCGCTGAAGAAAGCCGGCCAGCTTCAGAATCAATTGAATCGTCAGAATCTTTCGACATCACTTCATTTACGGATCTTTATGATCCAGTAAACGCCGAAAAGCAATGCCGAATGACAGGACTAAATTGACTCAAGAGCGGCCCCTGCTGTTCTGCGTGGACAACTACTTGGCCGGGCACAACCTAGTGGACTACCTCCACTTCTGCTTCTACGGCCTCCCAGTCTTCCACGACCCCAGCCTGCTCGCCTGCGACCAGAAGGACCTCTTTGAGGACGGCACCGGCTACGAGCACTGCGCCTGTCTCCGTCAATGCGCATCGGGAGATTGTGCTAATAACCCGCCTCCTCCTCCTCCTTCTGCCCGCCGTTGAAGATAGCGTTGATCCCGGACAAAGTCCGCTGCTTTTGCTACGGCTTCCTGGAGCACCACAATTGCATCCAGGTCTCCAAGGACTGCAACCAGTGCGGCATGCTGGACGGCTTCGACTGCGGCCTCTGCCACTTCCAGCCCAACAGCAACCACAATGGACTACTCCAGGACTCCGTTCCGATCAACGCCGACTATGGCTTGTGGCCTATCCTCTATTTCAGCAGCAAGCCATGCAAGTCCAACGTATCCGCCTTCTTCAACCCCGGCAACTACATGGACTTCTTTGACGCCATGAAGCTCTGCCCCTTGGAAGACGCCTCCACCCAGTTTCTCAGCAAGGCCTCAAACTTGCCCTCCTCTTTACTATGTCCCTAGAGGTCGGTGGTGTACAAGGCCTACGGAAACCTGGGCGGCCGCGTACGCCGTCATGCAGTTCGCCTCCTGGAAGACGTCCTCCGCAGACCTTTTAAGGTCTCCTGCCCTGCACCCCTCCCTTCACTCTGCCCAGCAGTAGAGGTCGGTGGTGTACAAGGCCAACGGCAACATGGACGGCTTCCTGACTGGCCTCTGCCAGTACGCCGGCGAATGGATCATCTTCAATCCCATCGCCGCCTTCTAGATTTTGCACTATCTGCGAAGATATGCAAACTCTATCTACGCTTCTTCAACAATTCCAAAATGGGCAGAGAGACGCTAAACGAAGTTTGCGTAACTCAACAGAGCCTATTTTGGAGCGGCGTTCTGGAAGCACGGCCACGCTCTTCCGCCTCGTCTCCGCCTACTCTCTGGCTGGCCACGAAAGCCTTCCTTAGGCTGGCCTCCTGAGAGCAGCTTCCTGGGAGTTCAGCTCAGGACGGCGAAGAACTGAAGAAACCACGCTGTCCCGGTATCTGCAATTGCTCACTGTCATCCCGAGCTGCGTTCAATTCCTTTGTCGCAGCTACCAGAGCAATTGGCCAGTGTCATCCCGAGCAGCATTGATTTCTACCTCTGTCAACCCGAGCTGCGGAAAATCATCGCAGCCAAACAGAGAGAGAGACCAGCCCACGTCATCCCAAGCTGCGTCTATCTTCGCCGCTGTAAACCCGAGCAAATTGGCCCTGTCATCCCGAGCTGCGTTCAATTCATCGCAGCTCCACAACTACAATTTGCTCTGTGTCATCCCGAGCTGAATCAGTCCAAGACACTGTCAACCCAAGCAAATCGCCTCCTGTCATCCCGAGCTGCGCTATTCCCTCCGCAGTGGCAGTGGAGACTATTTGCTCAGTGTCATCCCGAGCTACGGCCAGTTGAGACGACTGTCATCCCGAGCTGCGAAACTTCAGCGCACCTCTCAGAACGGCCTCAACTCAACGTCGCAAGAAGCGAACAGAAAGTCATACTTTCTACAATCGACAGCCATCGGCCTGTCTTCTATGCCTCCAAGAGCCTCCTACAAAGGCTCTCGGCAATCCTCCAAGCGGCCCAGCCTCAACTAGAAGCCCATGCCCTGCTTCTTCTACATGGCCGCCATTAACAACGTCCGCGTCCCTTACATCTCTCTACCCCCCTCCATCCTCAATTGCAATAGGCGTTTAAGCTCGCCCTGCTTAACGCTTCACCTTTCGCATCAATGGCGAATGCGCCCCTCTTCTGCCCAACTCCGTTCACGGTGCACAAATCACCTTGCCCACTCACTTTTCTGCCACCGGCCAAGAAGGAAGAGTACCCTGAACGGGAACCTGGACGAGTTAGCCAAGGTCGAGCTGATCATTGGACAGAAGACCAGTGCTCGCATCACCGCCATCAACGTCATCACCAATGACACCTCAAACCTCCCCCTCCAATCCTCATCTAGATGGAAGGCGAAGTCTAGCTTCTACTACCGCCGCTTCAAGATGTTCGTCTATCACAGCGCCGGCGTATCAGCTGACCTTCAATCCACCTCCTTCCATCTAAAGCCCCCAGCAATGAGAGGCCAATCAAACACAGCCTAATAAGAGCTGCGCTTCGTCAAGTATTCCAGACTCACCTGGCACCACTTGAACAGCGCAGAGAAGAATGCCAACAACCCTGCACCTCAAACCCACCTCTTCAATCCTTATCTGGAGGGGAACCGAAGACTAGCTTCCTCTATTGCCGTTTCGAGATCGTTGCGTTTTGGAACACCGGCATTTGCAAGTCTTCACAGCACCTCCTCTCTGCCCCAGCTTTCCAACCTGGACCAGTCAAGATTGGCCTCGAATGCGCTTCGCTCAGCCAAGCACGCCTAGCTGGGCATCTCCGAGACGCAGAGCCTCTCCAGCCAGCGCCTCTGGGACAGCGCACAGACGGACGCTGACACTCTCCTACACCCTATCACCCTGTCCATCTATACCTCCAAGCATCCCTTTGCAGAGCAAGAGAAACGCCTCAGTTGCTCCAGCAAACGTCGCTTGGACAGTGTACATATGGACGTTGACAGATCTGCTAAGCCTTCTGTCACCTTCACTCCTACACCTGCAACCATCAAACACTGTTCCAATTCGACTTAGCCAAGGTGGCCGAGCTGAACGCCTAGAACTTCTCGCGCGTCTGCGACAAGCACGGCCTCAACCAGCTCCACCAGGGCAGCGAATAGATGAACAGTCCGATTGCGCACCTTCATCCTACCCCTCTGCCTCCTCTTTAGAGGCCTTGGATGGAGCGGCATCGAAAAGCGCCTTCAAAGACTCTGCCATCTCTGGCATGAAAACAGGGCAAGAACGTCTCCACCCAGCCAGCAGAATTCATCAGCCCTGCCTTTCAAGTCAGCGCCAAACGGGAACATTAAAGTTTAACTTTAATGAAATATTCGGCGGAAATTTGGCGCTTCTATTATCCTAAGGACGGATAAAAGAAGAAGTCTCAAGAACTTCGGTTCTACGGCGTCTAACTGAGATTTGCCGGCCTTCTAAGCAGCGCAAATCTGTACGGACTGCGACTTCAAGGCCTCCGCCTACGGCTTCGGCTCCGGCTTCCAGGTCTCCGCCCTCCACAAGATGCCCATTGACTGCCACTCATTCCCCGCCAATCAATCGATTGCCAAGAATGACGCGTCAATGATCATCAATGGCCAACACATTTCCTCCCAGCTCTTCTGCTACAAGGGACTGAAATGTGCTTGGCATGGGCCTACGGCCAATTTCTACTCGGCCTTGTTCATCGAGTTCAGCAGCATTTGGATCGCCTTCAACTGCAACATGAACAAGGCACTGGCCGCTGGCCATTCTTCGACGGCCTGATTCGGCAGGCACCGGCCTTCGGCCACTCTTAGACGGCTTGATTTGGCAGGCACAGGCCTTCGGCCACTCTTCGATGGCCTGATTCGGCAGGCACCAGCCTTCGGCCACTCTTCGACGGCCTGATTCGGCAGGCACAGGCCTTCGGCCATTCTATGATGGCCTGAATCGGCAGGCATCGGCCTTCGGCCACTCCTCTACGGCCTGAACTGGCAGGCACAGGCCTCCGGCCACCAGGAGCTCAGACTGTCCCTGCACTCCCGTTCCAGCAGCCTTCCTCTGTGGACTCCGACTGCAGATGGAAAGTGACAAACAGCCACGGCTTCCTCAAGTCAATCTGTCCCTGCAGTTCCCCCTCAGCAGCGTTCCTCTGTGGACTCCGACTGCGGGTGGGAATTGGCAAACAGTGTGACTTCACCTTCAAGGGTCAACCCCCCTCATTTCTAGCAGCCTTCCTCTGTGGACTCCGACTGCAGACTTGAGGATGACCACGACGCCGCATCTGCACTTCGCATTTCTTTCACAGCAGCCTTCCTCTGTGGACTCCGACTGCGACCTGAACCGTGAACTCAGATGCCAGCGGAAAGCCTCGTCTAAGAGCTATTAGGAGCCAGCGAGCAACAACTACTCGGCCTCTTGCTACTCAATCCGTCGCCCTTATGGGGGGGAGGCAGAACGACTGCAAGGGCATGCCCTGCCCACCCTCTCCCGCATTGCTGAGGAAGCGGGAGAGAAGCAGGTTACACGCAGGGGCAGCTGACATGGGAGCGGCTGCCACGTGAGGGAGCTGGCAAAGCACCCTCGTTCTTACTCACTTCGGGCAGTAGGCCCACTATGTTACTCTGCAAGGCCTAAAACGCCTGTGCCACCTCGCGCCATCGACGGATGGGAGGAGGATGCAGAGGAGAGCGAATTTGTCTTATGGGACTCTGAGCTGACGAGCACAGAATTCGCGACCGCGCAGGCCTACTAGGAGGCAAATGACAGCGCCCAGCCTACCAGGCGGCTGGTATCAACGCGGGAAGGAGTATGGAACACAAAACCCTCAGCCTCCGTCGAACTCCGCCAGGGGATGATTCGACAAGCGCAGACTACTAGGAGTCTGCTAAGCAGCCGACTACGCGGCTGATCTCGTCAGTGCAGGCCAGTAGGAGCCCGCCTTGCAGCCAAACTGGCAGCTGACTGGACGAGCGCAGACTACAAGGAGTCTGCTAAGCAGCCGATTACGCGGCTGATCTCGTCAGTGCGGGCCAGTAGGAGCCCGCCTTGCAGCCAAACTGGCGGCTGACTGGACGAGTGCAGACTACTAGGAGTCTGCTAAGCAGCTGACTACGCGGCTGATCTCGTCAGTGCAGGCCAGTAGGAGCCCGCCTTGCAGCCGAACTGGCGGCTGACTGGACGAGTGCAGACTACTAGGAGTCTGCTAAGCAGCCGACTACGCAGCTGATCTCGTCAGTGCGGGCCAGTAGGAGCCCGCCTTGCAGCCGAACTGGCGGCTGACTGGATGAGCGCAGACTACTAGGAGTCTACTAAGCAGCTGACTACATGGCTGATCTCGTCGGTGCGGGCCAGTAGGAGCCCGCCTTGCAGCCGAACTGGCGGCTGACTGGACGAGCGCAGACTACTAGGAGTCTGCTAAGCAGCCGACTACATGGCTGATCTCGTCAGTGCGGGCCAGTAGGAGCCCGCCTTGCAGCCGAACTGGTGGCTGACTGGACGAGCGCAGACTACTAGGAGTCTGCTAAGCAGCCAGCTACGCGGCTGATCTCGTCAGTGTGGGCCAACAAGAGCCCACCTCGCAGCCAAACTGACGGCTGACTGGGCAAGTGCAGACTACTAGGAGTCTGCTTATCAGCTGACTAGGTGGCTGATTCTTCGAGTATGGACTACTACGAGTCCGCTTCACAGCCAATGGCGGCTGACCTCAAGGCAGTGCGGCCTACTATGAATCCACTTAGCAGCCAAACCCCACAGCTGATTCGAGTAGAGTGGATGAGAAATGATCCGCTACGAAAACCGACAACCCTGCCTCAAGAACAGAAGCTCATCAAGAGCCTTGGAGTGCTGCATTGAGACTGTTTCAATAGTTCGTGGAGTGCACGGCGACAAACTTCAGTTAGCAAGAAGCGGCTAAAACCACCGCGCCAATTTGCCGCCTACACAAGCCTCCGCCTACTATTTGTCACCGGGCGAAAAACAGCCCCAGCAGGCACCCCTTCACTGTACACTCCACCCCCAGCGCGCCACACACACACACACCTCCCCTGCAAAACACCCCCCGCTCCGGCCAGCAAGAACCTGCTCCCCCAGTCTTCGCAAGAAGGGCGGCAAGAAGAGAGGGAGGACTAATTGCTCCCCCCTCCACTCCCCCTCCGCGGGCCTACGTTTTTTGGCGCAAGCTCTGAAAAAGCGGCCCCCAGAGAGCGCAAACAACGGGAGATTAATGGGCCTCCTTACAACCACACCCTACTCCCTGCGCCTCTCTCCAGAAAAAGCGGCCTCTGGGGGATAGCAAGTGCGGACGACGGATGACTCTGCCCTGCCACCACCCCCCCACCCCGGTCTTTTGCCCCCTCACAAAAAGCGGCTTCCAAACACCGACGCTCATTTGTCAGCTCTAATCGCCCCAACGCCTCTGGAGCCAGGATCGTTAACGATCCCCTTTCTCCACCTAATGGCCCCCTCCATCAACTTTACACACCCTTCTTCCACACGCACTGGCCGAGCGTGCACAGGGAGCTCCTTTCGACACCTAATGGTGATAAATGAAGCCGAAGTTTTTCCGCCAGCGCTCCAGAGAGACAGGCCTCTGCCAAGCCTGCTTTGGCCTCCTCACACAGGAGCTTGGAAATTCTTCCCCCGCTTCTCCACACCATCACCACCTTCCAACCACTATGGCCCCGCCCCCACTGTGGGGGGAGGATCGGAGGTACCCAGCCTCAGCCAGCTACTCCTCCAGCCTCAGTCAGTCCCTTGGCCAAGGCCCCCCTTCAGCGCCCCTCACCTCCCACTCACCCTCAGACGTTCGTCTGAGCCGAGTTCTGAGCCCCAACTCCAATCCCCCAGCGACTGTCTGCTGCTGTCGCTGTCGACCATCAAGCCCTAGCAGCCCATCGTCGACGGCCTCAAGCCCTCTTCATCAACCTCTGACACATTTCTCGCAGAGAAATATGTCCGCCGACAACTTCCCACAACCGACAGGAGACGAAATAGACACCATGCCATACCAAGAGGAGGAGGGAGAGGAGGGAGAGGAGGTAGGCGAGGAGCCCAAGGAAAGGAGCCAGAAGCCTCCTGAACGTGACCAACGATCTCACAGTCGCTGCCGATGGTTGCCAAGCCAAGGAGCCAACCCTCCCTCACCGACGAAGGCACAGACCAAGCTTCAGGTCCTTCACACACTCATCCCTCTATCACCAGCCTACTTGCGGCCCGAGGGAGTCCCAGAAGCCCCATCGTCAACGGGAACAGAAGCTAGCATCTCCAGCAACACGGCTTTGGCCAGTCCATCGCCGATCTCTCCTACGCAGACAGAGGCCTCATCTCCGACCTCGTCTCCTACTCCAACTACTGCCAGGGTCACCTTCGCCCCACTTCCCCTTCAGGAAACTCCATCCTCAGAGGAGCTCAAGGAGAGGAGGGGAGGAACGGCCCTAGCGTCATCGCCTTCCGTTCCGGCAGTGCCCATGATCGCCTTTGCTCCGCTTCCTTTCCCAGAAGCTCCAGTCCCTGGGAAGCTCAGGAGGAGGAGGAGAGAGGCGGACCTAGGATACCGGAGCTCACAAGCCTATTTGGACACCGGCTCCAGGTTGATCGACAATCTGCAGCGAAACTGCGCTGATCTCCTCCAGCGACTCCACTGGAGGGACGACCACATACAGGAGCTGGAGCGACAAGTTCAGCAACAGAAAGGCGCCATCATTGGATCTCGCATCGAATCGCTCCAAGCACAGGAAGCACCTTCCTTTGAAAGACAGTGCTTGGGGTTGGAGGCGAAGGTGACGATGCTGGAGAAGGCCCACGAGGAAACCCGGAAACAGCTGGTTGCTGCCGAGTCTGCGAAGGAGCAGGCTATCCAGGAGCGGAGCCAGGCTTAAGCGGCACGGGATAAGTCCGAGAGTGAGAAACGGGCCCTCCAACAGCAGCTGAACAAGATCAAGGGAGACGGCTACTTCATCAGCCGGAAGAAGGCCGAGAGCCTCCACGCCGCCTTCAACGGACTCCACCGGATGCGCCAGATGAAATCAGGTCTGCAAGAGACCTCCAAGTTCATCCAGGCCATGTCCGTCGCCGTCGATGGGTTGCCCGAGGTCAACCAGGCCATGACGAACAGAGGGAGCTCTGAGCGGCCGCGGCGACAGGATGCTCTGGGAGCATCTTCGTCATCAGTGCGCCCCCACTCACACTCCCGCTCATGCTCACGCTTGCCTCCATTGCGAGCTGCGTGGAGAGACCACGCGAGGATGGAGGTCAACAATGGACGGTGGCAGCGAGCAAGAAGTGTCGCTCTCCGCCAGTGGTGATGAAGGAGCCCACGTCGGACTTCTTCAACAGCCCCTCTGAGTCCCCACCATTGCCCTTCCCTCACCTCCCTTGTTGCCACTGCTGCGATGCGTGCTTACTGCTCTTCCTGTCTGCTTCCCTTCCCTGTGAGAGTCAGTCGTCAAAGAACAATGGAAGGTGGCAGAGAGCCAAGAGCGTCGCCCGTCGCCAGTGGTGACGAAGAAGCCCACCGCGGACTTCTGCGACTGCCTCTCCGCGCCCACATCATCGCCCTTCCTTGCTTTCCTGTTGCTCCTGCTGCGATGCGTGCTTTACCGCCCTTCCTGCCTGTCTGCCCTTCCCCTTGAGAGTCAGTCGTCAGAGAGGATATCAGAGCAAGAGGAGAAACACAGCTCAAAGGGAGCAACTCACTGACGCACCGGGGGGAGAACTGGAATCGGAGGAATCGCTCAAGAGAGCAACGCATCCCAACAGCCTGAGACGCAAAAAAGGGAGAGAGAATGTCCGACTGACATTCAAGGACACAAGGGACAGTCGGAATGGAAGCGCGAGTCCTCAACCCTACTCGCTATTCACTGAGGACTCTCTCCAGCTCACTCATCGAAGGCACTGGGCCCAAGTGAGCCTCTAGAATGAAGGGGAGAACTGGAGCTGTGATTCTCAGTCCCGTCTTCGATACGCACAATCGATCGAAGGATGGCTAGAGGAATACATCTTCACAGATTGCTACATGGCGAGGGTAGACAAGCAGGGCTACATGGCACTGGCAATGGAGTGCGAGTGCTTCTGGCCTGCCTTCATTGGCAGGACTGCCGGCGCAGTCCAGCCCAAGCACAGTGCTTCACCCATCCCCTGCCTTTCTACCCCTGCCCATAGTCGCAGAGTACTCCTCTAGAGCTCCACTCTACTCTACTGCAACTCCGCTTACTGCCGGACACAGTTACCGGCGTGAAGCGGTTCGAGTCCAGTCTCGCCATCATCTTCCACGGCTACCAGTCCAAAGTCAAGCCGCATGGCCAGCAGATCCACCCCAGCTAGGGAGCCATGTCCAACACAGGCTCTATCAATCCTGAGGCCCGCCTCATGAAGTCAGCCTTGGAATGGATCTACGGAAGACTGGACGGCTTGGCCTACAGCTTCCACTGGGACAACAACAAACTGAATGTCCCAGCCCAGCTCAACGCCACCGGAGTACTCCTCGGGAGGCATGCAGACCATCACTGCTCACCTCATTGGCTCCTAACAGCGGCAGAGAATTGAAAGCCAATGCTCTGCTTCAGCGTACATCGGCAACCAGAGCTTGCCTCTTCCATTCATTGCCGCTCTGTTCAAGTCAGCCGAAGTGAACAGGCTTGGCACCCCACTGCCTTCCTTCCATCACTATGGGACAAGGCCCGTAACCCTGCACTGCACCATGTTTCGGCCCCGGCTGATAGAATTTCACCATCACTTGGCCATCTAATACCGCACCAAGTGATGCATTCCTTGGTGCAACAGAACCGACAATCCTTCTGGCCGCCGGGAAGGAAGAGTACCCAAAACAGGGAACGGACAACAGAGGAAGAGTACCCGGAACAAGAACCGAGAAGCCAAGCTGCACTACTGTCAGTGGACGTAAGGAAGATAGACAACGTCCTAGATGGCAGAAGACACAGCTATAGCTCCTGCTCTACTTTCCGGCCCTACACTCCCCACCCTACACCTGTCGCATCTGGTCAAACAGAGCTCCTTCTATCAGCTCAACTTCGGCCGACACTTCGTAACATCGCGACAGAGGACAGCCGGACAAGTGACCACTGGTTGACAACAACAGTAGACATCTTCTACACCAGAAGGATGCCAGTGCTGTTCAGTGGCATCTCCATCCAATAGACGAGCACAGGAAGACCACTGCCGCGGGAGGCCGTTTGACCTTCCCGTCAGTCACCACCAGACTCGTAAGCCTCCAGCATGCTACTGGAGGCCGACTGGTCTTCTGTTCGCTACTGCCAACGTCTCAAGCCTCTCGACATGACACCGGAGGCCACGGAGACTATCTGCCTTGGCTGGAAAGCGCCCATGCCTTCTACTCACAGCCACTGGTGACCAAGGTCTCCCGTTGGCCACTGCTGAAGGCCTGCAACCTCAGCCGGATGCTGGAAGCTATAAAGGATACCGGCCACAACAGAAGACTATCGAGACCTCATGGCTGCTGCCACTGGCTAACGAGACCTTCTACCTCCACGGCCAGCTGATCAGGCTTACAGCATGACACTGGAAGCTACCAGGGCTTCAGACCCACTGCCTATTGGAGGCTGCCAGAGCTCCTTGCCAGTCAACACCAGCTTCTCAGGTTTCTAGCGTGCTACTGGAGGCCGACAAGTCTTCTGCTTACCACCGCCAACTTCTCAAGCCTCCATCATGTCACCGGAGACCACTGAGATTGCCCACCTTGACAGGAGGACACCCGCGCCTCCGTCCGGCTGATTGAGATCTCTACTTTCAACTGGTGGCCAAGGGTTCTCATTGACCACTGCGAAAGACCCAGACTTCCCGGCTGATACTGGAGAACACAAAGGCCGCCTACCGCCGCCAGAAGTGTCCCAGACTTCCATTTGCTGTCGTCAGCTGTTCAGGCTTCCTGCCTGAGACGGGAGACAGTCGGAACCTTCAACCAGCTACACTGGCCTCTCGCGTCTCCAACTTGCTACTGGAGACTATTAGAGGCGATTGAGTGCAGAGGCCACCTCGAACAGCGAAGGAGTCCTTGGTATGCCACCTCCCCCAGCCTCAGGGTCGCCTTCGACGCCCTCAAGGACCGATTAAGCTGAGATCAGCTGCCTCGGGCGGAAGACAGACCAGCTACTACCCAGCTTTTGTTCAGCCGTTACCCGACATACCAGCTACTACCCAGCTTTTGTTCAGCCGTTACCTGCCACCCAGGACTCCTATCGCCACAGATGGTACCGGAGACCATCCACTCATGGGCAATGAGGAACTGAGGTCCCTCGCTGGACATGGCTGAGGGACCGTACTTATCAACTGATGTCGGAGGATGCAATGGCCTCCCACTACCACCTGCGGGGGGCTCCAGACTCCCCACCACTCCTGTCAGCGGTTCAGGCCTTCTGCCTAAGGCTGGGGACTGCCGGCGCCATCCGACCATCATGCTGGCTGACCATGTCTCCAACTCACTGCGGGAGACTGGCAGGAGGCAATGAGACCAGATGTCACCCAAACCACAAGAAGTCGTCGGAGTGCAACTTCCATCATTCCACAGGGTCGTCCTCAACAATCCTCCAGGTTCAGCGAAGTCGCACTGGAACTCCTTCCGCGAAGGACTGTCAGCTGGGGGGAAGCGGAGAGCATGGAGGAATGCCAGTCATCGATTTCGCGGACAGACGCCTACAAGGCTGAGGAACCAGTCTGAGCCTCAAGGTCCTCACTAGTTCTCACCTTCGCGTCGACCGTCCAGCAGGACAGGGGACAGAACTACGAGACGTACTTCCTCACCAGCATTCGCGTCTCCATTGTCACTCTCCTAGCCCTCATTTCGGCCTCCAGTCCACGCATCAAGGGAGACAGAAGAGTGTATCCATCTCTTCTGACCTTCGATGGACAGTACTGTCTGGAGACAAAGACTGTCACTACTACAACCGAGCGGTACACTGCCCCAACGAGGCTACCATTCCCGGACTCCTACAGGTTGGATGTAGTGAGCGATGTCTACCACACCGGTCTAATTCCTTGACACTCCTCGCCGGGAGACCACAACCCCAATCAGTGTCATTCCGACAACAGCGAGCCAGAACGGGCTGGGCAGGAGGAGATAGGGTACCCAGACCGGAGCTCTCATCGGAGCTGGGTCGTCCATTCATCACGTGAAGAAAAGTAAGGACCAGCTTCCACCACTCATCAGAGCACACGTTGAACAACAGTACTCTATATGGTGCCAATAACCATGAGACACCAACCACACCCCACGTCATTCCACTCCATCGGAAAGACGACAGGGATGACGAACAGACAGAGTGCTGGAGATTACATGCACTCAGATAGCTCCAGCAGAGTGGTTGCCAACGCCCCATCGTGCCTCCTATCCCCAATGCAGCCACGATTGACATTGGGACACCATGGCTCCGAGGATGTCATAGGAATACGTTCAACCACCTGGCATCCTCAGACCTAGCCTGGCCCTGATGCTTGGACATCTACGACACCTCAACTGCCATAGCCATTGGGACGTCCATGGCGTTCGGCCATCATTGTCGCTTGGAATCTGGATGTCGACCGCAACATCAGTCCGAGTGGACAGAAGCTCAACCTGCCTCCTTCCCGCAATGACAAAGAAGGCCTGGACACGAGGGAAGAGAAGAGGAGCTCCTAGTGACAAGGAACGATGGAGTTGCCACGGTCCAAGATTCATGCTAGCCAAAGATCTAGAAAACTACACGACGAAGGAGGGAAGTGTAGCGACCTCAGCTCTGAGGACTGGCATACAACTACTCGTCCACCACAATCACGGAGGACTAAGACAGGGAGGTGGCGTAACGGAGACCTCGCAAGCTCAGGAATGGGATGAGGTCGCGACATCCCGCCCACAGGCCTACTTTTAACCTCACCTCTGCCTGACATCACTCGCGCGCCGCGGCCTCCAACTCGGCCAGAGAACCTAAGGTAGAGCCTGATTGTAGCTGGAAACTAAACATGGGTTCTCGCGTCACGCACTTGTCATGCCGAATCTCGGAGAGGTGACACTATCATGTCCACGACCTGGACTTCGGACCTTATCTTCTGCGATCAGTGCATCGAGGACGTTGCCCCGTCCGACCGCGTCTGATGCAGCAACTGTTCACGGAACAGATGTCTGACATGCATGCAGGAGGAGCTAGGACCTATCCTAGGACCGACGGACGCCGGGCTGCTCATGCTGATCTGTCAATGGCTGGTGGAGAATGGTCCTGCGATCTATCACTGTCCAAGCTGTACCCGCACAAAGGACATCTCTTGGTGCCCCATTGTGGATCAGCTAATAGCACAGGGGTTTTTCCGCCCGGCAGTAGTGGACGACCTCCTCATCCGCCAAAACAATGCATCAGGATGTGCACAATTCATGAAGTTGTGTGGCATCCTCTACCACGAAGCCAGCGTGCTCCTAGGCGCTGTGCGGACAGAGCCGGGAACGGATCACGACAACGGACTGCTCGACGCCGCCATAGACCGCTCTGGGGGAAGTGGTGCCACCAATAGCCGGCCTCAGATGGACACATCACTTCCATCACACCGAGACTACACCGACGTGGCGCACGTGGTGTTGGCGATTACCCTGATTGAGAATCAGCTGGGAAGGCTTTCCCCAGACGATTATCGCCAACTGGCACTCCAACGTCACTACCGGATACTTTGCTACAACCGGAGGCAACTCCGAGCCACTGCGAGCACCGTTATGGATGCCGAAGTTCTGGTGGTTCCACCTTCACCAGCTGGAGTCCAATCGGAGCAGGCGGAACAGGTCTCGCTCCTGGCCGCCACGTCGACCAGGGAGACAACTACCCTTGATGACATGCCAAATGAGATTCTGGAACGAATACTGCAGCGCCTGGACGGGCATAGCCTAGCCTGCACTCGTCTTGTGTGTTCCAAATGGCATCATTTGGTGGATAGAGTGCCTTGGGGAACCCTACCCAAGGTGCACTATCGATCACTGACAGTGTCTTTGCGCTATCGGCTGAAAATTCGCCTGGAAAAGTTCGTCGATGAGGCCATTCCAGGAGAAGTCGAAGGGGATGGCGAGCCGCCATCAAAGGCATCCCGCCCTGACTCATCATCGGGAGGAACATGGCGAATTATGAAACAAGAAAGGCCAAGCCTGACTAGGAGCATCACCGGGACCACGCTCAGACTCACCGAAACTATGTCTGACCCAGAAGAACAACGGCACCTACTGAACTACTTCCGCCACATTTCCACGGACAAGCTGGTGCTACAAAGTTTGCGTGGCAAAGGACTGATGACTATGCTGCTGATCTTCAAGAAGATGTGCCTAGACAACAAGGTACTCGTCTTCGATTTCTGTCACTTCGCCGGAATCCCCAAGCAGATGATCTTCCACTTCCTCAAGCCATGTCGAGGACGCTTGACTGAAGTGCAATTGTCTTCCTGCCGCCACATGGAGAATTCCTTTTCTCCATCCGAGTTCTGGAACGCCATCGGCCCACTGTCAGGCTCCTTCCCCACTATCCGCCTAAAGGACCACTATGCGGATTCCCCATGGATGAACCGGTTGGCCACAGGGATCCTGTTGCTCCCTGATCCACCTTGGATGATTGACCTCGACGGGATCCACCCTCTACCAAAAGCAGTGTACCGACGGGTACGCAACTGGCTCGAAGAGGACACGATGATGGGTTCAACGTGGGTGGAGGCGAGATGGAAGCAGGAAATGGCTACCAGCAACCACAACTCCGAGGCGGTCATCCCCAACCCAACCAGAACCAGCGGACATGCGAGCTCCGAAGGCACCACAAGTCGGGAAGGAGGTCCTTGTCCGTCAGTGAGACAAGGAGAGTCGACAGCTGGAACAGGAAGACGTAATTTTGTCATCAAGATCGACCACGGTTGCAATCTCAGGCTCCGCCGACTTCAATTCCACACCTGGAACCATGTCCTACGCCCCCGAAACATCCGTGTGCCGATTCAGATTCACAAGATACTGGAACGTTGTTTTGATGGTGAGAGTTGCTACTCGAAACACCGACGTTGGATGGTGCTAGAGAGACCAGATGGAGCGCGACTTTCCTTCCATCTCCAAGTCTAAACCCCTCTACGTAACCGCTCCTACACTACGACTGTCACGCTTCTGCACCCTACTCCCACTGAACCCGGCACCGGCCCGCGTTCACGGAACTATCAACTAATCCTCATCGACCTCCATTGTCGGGACAGTCAATCAGAGCCTCAGTCTGCGGCGTCTAGACCGAGGAAGCGGAAGCAGCGAGAGTTTTCCGCAGATGACGAGGCTAACACCGTCCGAAAGTGCCGATGTGGAAGAGCTCCCCCGACGCCTCATCTCCTGAACTACCTGGCCCTGCGATGCATCGAGCGATGATCCCCCTCCTGTTCCCCATAGTAGTACTCTGCTTGTAGCTTAGCTCCGAGGCCCCGTTCCTCTGCCTGCTTAGCCAATGGTGTGATCACTACTGCCCCTTCCTGGCCGCCCCGTGGGTGCGCTGTGACGTTTCCCAAGCCAGTTTCGTCAGCCTATGTCAATGAGGCAGGCGGAAGGGAGGCCGGGATCAGTCTGTATATTTTCCCCGAGATGCCCTAACCTGTTCCGCTCTTCTTCCCTTCCCTTCCGGTGACGATGAAAGAGAATCTGGCTAAGTTCCTGCTGTATATCACCACACTTATTTTTGGCTTGCCGATGGTACCAGTTAAAGTATTTCCAGTCTTTAGCATACAGTATTTCACTAATTTGAATTGTTGTGAATATTAGGCACAATGTTGATTTGCAGAAGGGAAACCAACTACAATAAAAAGTCACTCAACACCAGGAAAATTCGGGCCTACTTCTAAGCATCAAAAACTAAGCACCACCAAATATCAGACAACCCAACAAACCTTCAAAACTAAAGGGCCAAACACCACCAAGGGTTACTCAACCCCAGGAGCAATTGAACCTTCTTCTAACGCACAGGAGCCTAGTACCACCAAATATCATAAAACAAATGGGCCAAATTACAAAACTAAGGAACCAAGCACTGTCAAAGTTGACTCAACTCAAGGAGAAATCGAGCTTGCTTCTAAGATTCAGGAACCAAGCACCACCAAAGATCTGACAACGAAAGAAACAACTGAGCCAACTTTTAAAGCTGAGGAACCAAGCACCACTGAAATACACTCAACCTCAATGGAGGTTGGGCATAGTTCTAAGGCTCAGAAACCAAGTACCACCAAAGATCGAACAACCCAAGGAACAACTGTGCTAATTTTCGACGCTGAAGAACCAAGTACCACCAAATCTCACTCAACTGCAGGAAAAATTGAGTCATCTTCTAAGGCTCAGGAAACAATCACCCCCAAATATCTTACAACCCAAGGATCAACTGAGCCAAATTTTAAAGCAGAGGAAACAAGCACCACCAATGTTCACTCAACTATAGGGAAACTTGAGCCTTCTTCTAAGGCTCAAGAATCAAGCACCAACAAATATCAGACATCCCAAGGAAAAATTGAGCTAACTTTCGAAGCTAAGGATCCAAGCACTACCAATGTTCACTCAACCGAAAGAGAAATTGAGTCTTCTTCTAGGGCTCAGGAACCAAGCACCGCTAAAGATCACACAACCCAAATAACAACTGAGCCAGCTTTCAAAACTGAGGAACCAAGCACCACCACTAATGTTCACTCAACCGTAGGCAAAACTGAGCATTTTTCTAAGACTCAGGAACCAACCACCGCCAAATATAAAACAACCCAAGAAATTCAGGAATTAAGTACCACTAAATATCAGACAACCCAAATAACAACTGAGCCAGCGTTTAAAGGTGTGGAACCAACTACCTTCAAAGTTCACTCAACCGTAGAAGAAATTGACTCTTCTTCTAGGGCTCAGGAACCAAGCAGCACAAAAGATCAAACGACCCAAGTACCAGCTGAGCAAGCTTTCAAAACTGAGGAACCAAGCACAGCTAATGTTCACTTAACCGTACGAAAAACTGAGCATTTTTCTAAGGCTCAGGAACCAAGAACCACCAAATATAAAACAGCCCAGGAAATTGGGGAACCAAGCATCACCAAAGATCAGACAACCCAAGGAACAACTGAGCCATTGTTTAACGCTGAGGAAGCAAGTACTACAAAAGTTCAATCAACCATAGGAAAAATTGAACCTTTTTCTAAGGCTCAGGAACCAACCACCACCAAATATAAAACAACCCAAGAGATTCAGGGACCAAGCACCACCAAATATCAGACAACCCAAATAACAACTGAGCTAACTTTCAAAGCTGAGGAACCAAGCACCATCGAAATTCACTCAGCCGTTGGAGGAATTGTGTCTTCTTCTAAGGCTCAGGAACCAACGAAACATCAGTCAACCCAAGAAAATCAGGATACAAGCACCACCAAAGATCAGACAAGTCAAGCTACAATCGAGCCAACTTTTAAAGCTGAGAAACCAAGCACCATCGAAGTTCACTCAACCGAAATTGAGTCTTCTTTTCAGGCTCAGGAACCAAGCACCTCCAAAGATGATACACCCCAAGGAACAACTGAGCCAACCTTCAAAGCCGAGGAATCAAGCACCGCCAATGATAAAACAATCCAAGGATCTTCTAATCCTGCGTCTAAAGTTCAGGAACAAGACACCACCAGTCATGAGATAAAGGGAGACACCGTGGTTTAATGCATGAGTGGGACTGAGAAGGATGAATAGGTAGACGGATTGGTAGAAGGCGTCTGTGGGGTCTCTGGAGTTCCAAGCAGACGCGGCCGAGGACCTGAGCAAGGAGGAGTACCTGGAGAAGGCGCACAAGGCCGAGCGGGAGATCGCACATGTCTTCAGCGCCGCCGTAAAGAGCTAGAGCATGCCCTTTGCTATCCCTTCAGGGAGGATTGCAGATGGATGGAATGATGGCTGCGGAGGGTAGAGGAGGTGCGGAAGCTGCCTGGTCGAGTGAAGCAACGGCGATGACAGCTGCCCTGCAGGACCTCATGCCGATCGTTCTGGGCCAACTGGACGACAGGAAGCTGGCCTCAGTCGGTTGGACTCCCATGGCAGCATCAGTTGTGGTTTGACAGAAGCGGCGAAGCAAATTGGGAGGAGTGTCGCTTCCGGAGTTGGTGACGAAATGCGAGTACGATGGGGTGGCGTGCGATTTGGAGAGGGACTTTCGCCCAATGGTGGACCGTCGATACGGCAACTGCTACACCTGGAACCAGAGCCGCTCCGTCGCTATAGTTGGAGGCCATGGAAGAGGTCATTTTAGTACCCAGTAATACTCTGGTAGAAGAGAGGGTATCCTGATAGGTCTCTACCTAGAGCTGAAGGTGCATCGTAGCGAGTATCTCAGCAGTAGCGACACGATTGGCGTTCGGGCTCTGGTTCACAATCGTGAGGTAAACCTGAAAAATTTAATTTTTATTTCCCATTTTTCGGCATTCACAATCACAGAATACATATATTTCCCGGCTGACTCCTAGAACCCCCCCAAGACTTACACCCCCCCCAAGGGGTTACACCCCCCCCCCCCCCCAAGAATTACACCCCCCCCCCCCAAGAATTACACCCCCCCCCCCAAGAATTACACCCCCCCCAAAGGGTATATATTGAAAAAATTTTTATTAGCTTAAAATGCTTCTCTTTACATATCTCTTAATTTAAACTCAAGGAATTTTTTTCTAAACAACTAAATACCTATTTTTTTAATGAGTCTATACCTAGTTAGTCTATATCGTGTTCGTCATGCTACTAGTTAGTCTATAACGCAATATAGGGCATAGCCACCTGACTTTTTTGAAGGCTCGTGAGGGACATAGTTAGTCCTTACCGAGTTGAGCACTTTAAAACATCAATGAACTCGGTATAGCCTAACTAGTAGGCACTGCCACAGTCATGACCTCGTTGAGGACGAGCATGCGTCTAAGCTTTTGAGTTGGAATCTTGAAAGGTACTCCTGGTAGGGGACAAGCCCCTACTCCTGGTAGGCATGCGCCCGCCATCCGGTATAGACTAACTATGTTTGTAAAAAAAGTAGGTATTTAATCATCTACATGAAAATTCCGTGAGTTTAAATTTCGAGATATGTAAAGAGAAGTATGTTAAGGCAATAAAAAAATGTTCAATATATAGGCCTTGGGGGGGTGTAAATCTTGGGGGGTGTAATTCATGGGGGGTGCACGTTTGGGGGGGTGTAAGTCTTGGGGGGGGGGGGTGTAATTCATGGGGGGTGTAAGTCTTGGGGGGGGGGGGGGTTCTAGGAGTCAGCCTATTTCCCTAACAGAAGGCCTCAGGCTAGATAAATCGAACCAATTTATTTAGGTTCAGCCTGTCCCCTACGCTGATGGGTTCAACATCCCGGTGGGCTACACTAACAGATACGCCTTGAGCTTCCAAGATATGCACCATCTTGGCCTGCCCTACACTCCTTGCATTGGCCGCGACGTCAACCGCACCTTCTACCCAATCCAGGGCGCCTACTCCAAACGGGTTTGTGCTGTCTTAGTCTGGCCTCCACCATGCTCTCAGCTGAGCACGGTTGATCAGAACTGTGAAGAGCTGTGCGTTCAGCGAGCCTTGGCTGACTGGTGTCTCTGTACCGATCCAACAAGGCCGGGACTCAACGGCACCGGACCCATCCGAGACCTTCCCAACTGCGGTCTTGCAAAAAGTTGTTCAAACTATTGCTGGCATGTTCGCATTTATGTAAACGCTTACAGAGATGTGCATGGAGACGTTCCTTAAGAGCAAGAAAGCCCAGAAGAACAAATTCTGTGACCAGTGTCACTTGCCCTGCAGCTATACCCTCACCACCATTGCTGGATCGCGCAACATTTGGCCTCAAAAGAACGAGGTCTTCGACAATTCATGAACTTGATATTAAACATCTTTATTAGTTTAAGATACCAACGGAATGTGAAGGGGTTAAGGAGTCTCAGCGCTTTAAATGCATCAAGCTGACGAGGTTTTATCAAAAATGACCATTGCACATATGATAAACTTAGTTTCTTTTTAGTGATAATACGGTCATTGCTCATTTCTACGTTCACCGTTTGCGGAAAACTGTCTATTGGGAAACGCCTATGATCACGGTTTACATATGCTTATTTATTCTAAATTACAGGCAGTTTTTGACAGACAATGGAAGCAGTGAGTTCCCTTGGTGGACTCATGGGCATGACGATGGGGCTTTCGGTTAATGATCGAAAACTTATGCCTAACAAGAGATAGCTCACTTGAGGTCGTGAGTCTGGTGGAATTCTTGCAGCTTTCCCTGGAAATTTGCATTGAACGGTGGTATTACCGTGCATAAATCATATATATTCATTTGCTTCGATTGTGATGTTGAGTAGAAAATTTACTAATCTAGAGCAGTGAGGTGATGCACTAGATGTTGTGATTACATTTGTTGTCTTCTCTTCCGCACCTTTCCTCCACTTTGCTCTCACTTCACTCTATGCTGATGGGATAAAGAAGCTAGCTATTACTCAAGCCATGACCAACGCCAAACTCACAAAATCTTACCTAAAAACATTAGTTTGTAAAAAAATTCAAGTTAGTTTTATTTTTACAGAAGCATTACCGAAAAATTGAAGCAGGACAACTATTTAAACAATTAGCAGCCAACTAAATAGTACTCTGCTCTCCAGTACTCTGCATTGTCTTCTCTTTTCACACATTATAATCCGGTTCTATGTCAGGTTATGCGTGTGGAGCCAAAAATTTGAGCTTTTGCTAATATTTTCACCAAAGATTACGGAGAAAACCCAATTCACAGCCGGAGCTAGAAGCAGGCATGGAGGCAGGAAGGGCCTGGCCAATTCATTCAATTATTGAATGCTCAATTTTTGGTCCAAATTTTCCAACTCATTTGCTCAGATTCGATCTGCAATGCTGGAGAGTGCTGGGCAGTGAGGGCTGATGTTTCACACCTGTCCACCTTCAATAAATACAACCTCCGAGCGCTCTCTCAGCGGAGCGATCTGGAGAGCCAGGCCCATTGCCCGATTCAGTCCAGTGTTGGAGTCCTGCACTCCCGTGGCCTTCGTGCGGGGAAGCAGGTGGCAGGTGAAGACTACGGGTAAGGGTGCCGACCTGCAAAGCACACTGGCCCGGCCTGGCTCTCAACAACGCTGACGAGCGTTTATCGCACCTCTTTTTTGCGCTGGGCGATGGATTTTGAAACGGAGTTTGACAATTTTTTTGCCAGCTCAAGACAGGAAGTGAACATTGATATGGTGAAAGGAAGGAAATGAAAAGAACTGAAGTGAAGTTGACGTTTAGTAATTCAGCTTGGTATGTGCTATGTTTCAAATAGCATTTTCGTGCATTGCTGCAGATTGGTCCAGCAGATGCGAATTTGTCTTTGTGTTCAGCGGGATTAGCAGACATTTATTTGTGCCATAAAAATTAGTTTTGATTTCACACGTCTAACTGAATTCATTGGAAAATTACCAACTTGCTCAATTAAATGCAAATGTTTGCGCACTAGTGTTTACGTTTTAAGAGGTGGGAAATGTTATCCTGCTTAAAAGCCATTCTTACGCGTGTAGAAAGAGCACAAAAAGCATGCTGCTAATGGCTTTGCGAGTGTTCCTGCTCACCGTCTTTTCGATATCAGCATTTGAACCAGGAAACGCCGAGGAAATCTTGGTTTGTTATATTTCTGCAACGGTGCAACGATCGAAAAAGTTAATTTGTTGTGGGCACCGCGTGGTCATCTTTTCTGGAAAGGCCGCCCTGTACGGGGAGGCTTTCTTGCTCCTCTAAGCCAATCGTTTCAGTTCGTTTTTTAGCTTTTCACTTATACCCAAGAACAGGTCCACTTGTAAAGAAGCGAAGCGGAGAATGGGAAGAGCCTTCCTCAGAACCCACACGTCAGCATCAACTGGTTCACCCAGAACCTGGACCACTTCCACGGCTCCAACACCGCCACCTGGCAACAGGTTCAACACCACTCCCCTTTCATTCACTCCATTCACTTCATCGGTACCCAGAAATACTGGGTCAACCGCCAGTTCTACAAGCCCGGCGGACCCGTGTTCCTCTACATCGGAGCCGAGGGGCCCACTTCCCGCTCCTGGATTGACACCAGTGCTCACTAGTTCCCGCCCAATTAGAAACACAGGAGCTCTTTTGGGACAGATAGTGGCCTTGCGGACTACATAAAGAATGCCAAAATATTCGGCGCTCTAGCGGTGCAGCTGGAGCATCGTTTCTACGGAGAGAGCTGGCCTACAACGTTTCTCTGCTCCTCCTTCTCAGCTCTAATTACAGACAGAGATTCTAAAGGAATACCTCGACGGAAAACCTGCGCTACCTAAGCAGTCGACAAGCGCTGGCCGATCTCGCCAACTTCATCCTCCGCTTCCCCGCCCTACAGGGCCTGCCCAACGGCCTTCACCAAGTTCGTCACCTTCGGCGGCTCCTACGCAGGTGCTCTTCCTACTCCATCCTTTCCTTGCACCAAACTTCCTCTACTAGTCCAACTCTCCCCCAGGGGCCCTGGCAGCATGGTTCCGGAAGCAGTATCCGCATCTCGTCGTAGGCTCAGTGGCCAGCTCCTCCCCCGTCCTGGCCAAGGTCAACTTTAGCGGTTGGCCTTCCATCTCTTGAGAGGCGAAATAGTTTGAGATGGAAAATTGTTGAGTGCAGAGTACAACGTAGTGGTACAAAAGTCTCTGGCTGCCTTCGATCCGCACTGCCCAGTCCAGATCGCCAGGGCTATGGAGGCAATAGCTGTGGCCCTCAGAACGCCCCAAGGCCGCGCTATGCTCCAGACCATGCTCAAGTGGAGCTCAGCGCCAGAGCTTTTGTGGAGTGGGTATGGGATTCCAGACTATGCGAGCCGATAGATCCTGGGAACCAGCTGGATCTGCAAAACTTCTACAACTCTTTGGCGGACAACTTTGGCGGAGTGGTCCAGTACTCGGGGGACAGCTGGGTCCTTTCTCTCCCCTATTGTAGACGAACAAAAAGAAAGTATGGATATAGGGATCGTCCACCTATGACCTCATAATTCCCAAAATATGCGGCGTACTTATGGACCCTGAAGTTGCGGACGTTCTGGACAGATTCGCGAACGCGCACAACGTCATTCTAGGCGTCCATCGGCAACAGTGTCTGGACATCAGCTACACCAACCTCCTCAAATACTACCGCCAGACCAATTTCAGCTCCAGCTCAAACTCTGGTCTCTCCTTTCCTGGATGGGGTTAAGATTCTCCTCCTTAGCCTCGAAGTGAAGGGCGAGCCTGGACCTGGCAGACTTGCACTGAGTTCGGCTACTATCAAGACGCTGACCAAGAGGGACAGCCCTTTCGCGGCTTTCACCTTTCGTTCCTTGCCCAGCAGCTATTCAACTAGTTCCTAGGCAAGTGAACTTTTTGACAGATTTCACCTGCAGCAGTGCGCGGACATTTTCGGGTCCAGTCTCACACCGGAGGTCATCTACCGAGCCATGGAGCAGACCAACCAGTACTACGGTGGGCGCAGTTTAGAGGTTGCAGTCTGAGTCTGGTGATTCAAAGAATTTGACATTTTGTCGCACAGACAACCAATGTGGTGCTTCCGAACGGGGCACTAGACCCCTGGCACGTTCAGGGCATCCTGAAAAGCCCCGGGCCTACGGTGTCTGCTATACTAGTCCCAGGTTCCTGGCCTTTTTTGCAACTCACTCGTCTGATCTGAGCAGTGATGTAGGAGTAGCTCACTGCGCTGACATGACCCCGGCCATTGCCGCCGATCCGCCCAGCCTTGTCTATGCTCGCAACGTCATCACCAACAGCATTCGTCAATGGCTCTCCTGATACATTGCTGTTTCTCATTTTTTAAATGACCAGTGTGATTGTTTCCTATTTTAGGCAATATTTTAGCAGCATTCGAAGCTTTGTTGTGAAGGTAGGCGCTAACGTCTGAGCTGAATACAAATACCAGCATAGATAAAAGAGTTCAGCTCCTATGCTTTAGGCCTTGAAGTTTAAAATCCTACATTAGCTGGCCAGTGTATTCCGCAAGAGCGTTATGCAGTGAAGCTGCTTTGTTGGTCTTGGTTGGGGATGAGTCTCTGAAAAGTTTAAGCTTTGGCTTTACAACAATTTATTCAAACATCAGCACAGACAATGACAAAAGGCAGCGGTTTCACACTGGATCCTAGGCAGCCAACCTGTCTACTCCCTAAGCGACGTCAAAGTACAAGCACATCAATCAGTTGGCTGCGTGCATGGGATAATATGCTTCATTGGATTTGGAGGAGGATGAAACTGGCCGGCTCCTCAGTAGCCTGCAGCTGCCAACGCTCCACTTCGTCTGCTTCGCTGTTGTAGAGGTGGCACTGACCGCTCCGCAGCACTGCGGCAAAGCAGTTCCTGCAAGTGCTTATTTGCCTTTCCTCTCTGCCTACTCAGCAACACTGCGGACATACATCTGCGGCACTTTTCCTGCCACTTAGACCACCCGCATGCCCTAGGCTATCACTGCTACCGGAAGGGGGGGGGGCGAAGTCCTCGTTCATTAGTTTAGTAGAATAAATATCTATAAATTGATGGAAGAGTTGGCCCCCTCCCTCCATGGGTAGAAGAGGAAGAGCGCACAGATGGAGGAAGCAAGCGTTGGCACAGGAAGCGTCATCCTGAACCCCGTCCAAAGTCCTCAAAAGGGAGCGGTGTTGGTAGGCCGGAAAGACGGGGCACTGGCCAACTGCATCAGGGCGCCGCTTTGAGTGGCTGCTGGGAGATCAACGTTGGGCACAATCACACCACGCACTTTCTTCTTCATGGGACGTTGCCGTTCTAAAAGTAAGCTTTGCTGAGAAAATCAAGTCAAAATGAGACAGCCGAAAAATTTTGTTTCTATAAATTTTTAATTTTTTATAATTTTATTAATTTCAAATATTTCTATATTTTTTAAAACTCAACTCAACAGAGGAAAATAGATGTTCTATAGGCGCTAAGCGGTTATAAAATTTATACTTCGTTTTTTAGCGAATTTTTGAAGATTTACAAACGGTGATTTTTAAGTTGCTAACGGCTTTTAAGCTCCTAACTCACCACATTGCAACGAATTCACCTCCTTTCTAACTTTATTTACGAGTAAAATCATTAATTTTTGTTTTAAGGTCAAAGGTCTGTAGGCGGTCAAAATTTATGACACCAAAACCAAAAAAAAATAATGAGCAAAAAATGTATTACAAAGCAATTTCCAACGTATTGAAAATGGGCCCATAATCTCTGATGCTACACCTGATTTAACCAGAGTCAGAAAATCGGATTAAAGAGATTGCTATTAGGCTTGAAGTGGAAAGAAAAACTAACTGATGCCGTAAATCTTTTTGCACTCTCGGACGTACTTTATGGAATACGATTCGGCATCGCCAGGCTTGAGGACGAGGTTTGAAGAGGCATATAATCGGCATTTCCTAAAATATGAGCATCAAGTCATTTTGAATAAGAATCGCTTGTCTTGCCATTATAGAAATAAAAGCTAGTTGCTATTTTATCTATGTTTATACTATCAATCGGTTTACTTTTTCTATTTGCTCACTATATTTAAACTACTAAGTATAAGCCTAAGCCTAAAATAAAACAAAGAAAATCGACTATAAAAGCAAAAGAAGTTACAAATTTCATAAAAAATGCGAAAGATAAACTGAATTTGAAGTAAAAACTAATCATAATTTATGCAACAATTAGGAGAAATTTCTGCTAAGCAGGGTATCGGTTAGAAAATGGCAAGAAAGTCCTGACAGTTTACTCACCTATCAACTGCTTGGAAAGCATTTGCCCAACTGGCCAGCTTATTTACTGGAGAAAGGTAGATGGTGTAAAGAAAAACGGATTTGCAGCAGCTATGTATGTGACGGCGACACAGGCAGGGTGCTTAACGCAGGCCTCGAAGCAGCCCAAACGTCCAGTCTCCGTCTCAGCCAGCATTGCCTCCTCTGGGAAGAGGTTTCGTCCCAGGTATTGGACGGTACAGGGTGCCTCTGGAAAGCAGCCTATCCCGCCTCAGTTCACAGCCTCCCCCCAGCCTCCACAGCCCCAGAGCTCACCACATTGGCGAATCTGTGTGTGTGTGCTGTTGTCTGTGGCGTTGGCTAGCAAGGCCTCCATCTGCTGTGGGCTGCTCCAACTCCAGCTTAAGAAAGGTAGCAGTAGCTTCATTAGGCCTAGCAAAGGCAAGTAAAAGCTTCTCACTAGCATCGAAAGGAAGCATCAATCCATGTCCATAGGACGCCATTGCAGAGGGGGTATGTTCGGCAGCCTCCGACGCAGCCCACAACCTCATCGAGGGAGGACTGATACCAGGAAGAGAGCCAGTGCCAGAAGGGACGCTTTTCCTCCATCCCATCGTAGCGATGGAAGCTTTGAAGACAGCCCGATGGGATGGCCGTATTCGTCCCATCATAGTTCTGCGCCTGCCCTGCAATGCTGACTGCTGCTTCCACTTGTCTGCATATGCCAATGCTTCTTATCTCTGCCTCCTACCCTCTGCCCTTCTCCGTCTCTGCAGCTACACACCATTGCGCGCCCATACTTACGCATTTCTACCTTTTCTTCTGACGGCTCCATTGACGCTGGAGTTTAGTATAATGCTGAAGGAGCACTCAAACTCACCGAATTGCGCCGGAATCCAGTTGGTCAAAGCTATGAGCAACAGAAGCATGACTGCTAAGCCGGTTTAGCAAGCTTTCATGTTACCGATGTTAGGCAAGTTATCAGATTGGTGGAAGGCTTTAGCTTTGTCGCATGATGGGAGGTAAAGCCTTTGAGGTTTGACCAAATGGAAAATAATGGCAGTGACAATAGATTTGTTTCTGCTTTCGCGACCTTCGTAGTTTCCTTCTGTCACTAATTCTGAGGTAGTTGAGAATAACAAAATGGGTTGAAAGAAAAACTATTCAGGTACCTTCGGCAAGCCAAAACATAGACTCATTCTCCCAAGTAAATTTCAAAGTTGGAGGTTCTTTTTCTTGTTTCCTTCCATAAACAACGGGAATAACAAAACAGCAATTAAGGTACTCTGAAATTAAAACTGGAAGAGGTGGGTTTTAGCTTAGGCGATGGATGAGGCATCATTGGGATCCAAGAGGGCATGAAGAGATGCAAGAAGGCCCCGCGCACGCCCCTTGCATCCCCAGCCGAGAGGCGCCTCCAGAGCGCCGACGCCCGCCCAGGCCAGAGAGCCAGTCTACCAGCCCCACCAATGGGCAACGTAAAGTGGTGACCGCCTCGCAAGCCTGTTTGCAGGAAAGGGAAAAGATGGATTACATCAACTACTATACTAGTGGAAAGTACTCTGTATTTTGTTTTAGCGCGCAGTTCAGTGGCTCTTTCGAGTGCGCTCTAAAAATGCAGGAGGCTTTGCGGATTCCACTGGTAGTAGAATGAGGCGTTGAGGAGGAAGATTTACAGGCTGACATTAACTCATTCTAAAAGTTCATTAAGCCCGTCAGATAACCATAACTGAAAAAAGATGTCACCTGACGTTGTAGAACGTAGAATGAGAAGGAGAAAACATGGACAGATAATGGCCCAGCAACGGCATAGCAACACAAGCACTATCACACTATTACCCGGCAGGGGACGGTTTGGGTTCCGGGCGAGGCGATTCGAGTAGGAGTGGCCTCCGCACACAGCCGCTTGTGCCCTTTCGCCACAGCCCACATTGGCACGAAGCAAGACCTGCCCAAGCCCCGGAATATCCAACGAAGTTCCCGCTCATCTCGTTTCAAGCAGGGCAGGAGAAGCGCAGGGCAGGAGAAGTTTGACGAGTAGGTGCTGGGAATGTTGCTGGAGAGGGCGGGCATCGCCTACGAGATGGTGCCCTTCCCTTCCCTGCTGCCGTGAACTGAGGCACACCAGATAGCAGCGGATTCCCGCACGACAATCATTGTGCCAATTGGACTGGCATCCTCGGTGCCTAAACTTCGTCCACTTTCTTTCCTCTGGAACATTTGTGACAGAAGAAATCTATGCGGGCCGTCTGAGCACAGTGTCGCTGGAGTATATGCCGATAGCACGACACTGGCCCAGCTGGACGCCCCATCGGAGGAGTGCGGGCATGGTGCTCTTGGTGACGTGGAGGATTTCCAGACTCTGGATCGGGCGCCGCGGGAGAGGAGGAAATGGAGCAGCTCGTCCATGCGATGCCTGACCGCCCATTCCTCCCACTTCTCCCCTCCTAGCTCCATCATTGCCTTACCATCGCTCCATACTTCGCTGCAGTCCAGGCTCAGCCTAAGGGCCCACAGGGTTTGACGAGTAGCCAGAAGATATCTTGTAGCATCGGGGGGGGGGGGGGGAAGCTGGGAACTAGGAAGTATTCACCAGTTCTAGCCTACCAGTGCTAAGTGACAATTTGAATTGAACATAAAACGTCAGGTCTTTGCCGCAAATTCACTTCTCTAAGATTATAACAAGTCTAAAATGCTTCAGCATGTGAAGTTTTTGAAGTGTGAACCATGAAAAAGATCTAGACAAGGTGTAATGCAATCAAAAAATAATTTCCATTTTAAAATTGAGAAGCCATTTAGAGCAATAATTTTTAAAAGTATATTTAATAATTTAAAAGTATATATCTAAAATCTCCAATTTTCATTCATAAGCAGGCAGCAGTTTGTGGCAAAAATCATTCCTCACTCGCATACTTCAGTTTTATTCACCTCAGCTGATACACATTTGAAAAAGGCATTTTGCGGCAAAGATCTGGCTGAATGTTATTGCAATAACTATCCGATGAAGACTTTCTACCCCTCTCAGTAGGCAAGGGGATAACTGTCGGTAGTTGGCCCAGAGAGGGCGGTTGAGGAGGAGGATTTGCCACTCGCGACAGACGCGCATTGCCTTCAGGTGGGCCTGAAACTCCAGCTCTCCCAGAATCTTGCTCATCAACTCTTTCGGCAGCGACTCCATCTTACACTTACAGCCTTTCAAATCACCCACACGCCAAAAAAGCCATGCTAAGATTCGTACAAAGCTTGACACTAACCACTTATCAAATCTCAATAAACGGCACTATTTCTGATAGTATAGCGTTTTCATCTGCTTGTTGTGCGTGTCAAGCGGAGGTGTTTTTGCGCCTGCCTAATGCGTTGTTGTGCAGCCCAATTTCAAGCACTGAACTAATGTCGTCAATGTATTTAGTTTCACACATTTGTTGCTAGTTGTAAGCAAAATCGCTTTCCTGAATATCAGGCTTCATGCGTTGTCTGAAATACAAATTCAATCAAAAATTAATAGACCGAATCGGTTATAAGGGAGTGGCATAAAGTCTGCCAAACCAACCAAGCATTGATATGTCGCAGATGCACTATAGAGCATCCAATCCTTTTGCGGCAGCCGCTTTTTTCCTGCATCAGAGCTTCTTGCTTCACTGATCATTCAAGGAGAAGGCATATCCAAAACGTTTGAGATTAGGCAGAGGTTCCCATTAGCAGTCGAGGTGGCATTCTTACGCGTGCAAAACCGTCCTTCTCCGGCTCTGAGGCATCGCCGACAGCTCTTTTTCCTACGGCAAGCCTGAGCCAAGCAGGTCGATAAAGAAAAAGTCAAAAGAGTTCCTGGCTCCTCTCTTGGGCAGCTTTGAACTGGGCTTTTTCTGCTTCACTTCCGCCAGCAGGTTCCGCAACTGGAGAAAGAGCAGTGAATGATGAGGTGAAGAGGTGTTATTAGTGTCGCTCTAGGACAAGGAGGCCGCAAAGATTGTGGCTGCTGTCGAACTCAGCCAAGAAGTCGTTGACAGCAGACTTCGTCATCTCCGTGTTCATGATCTTGCGATAGCAGCTTTGATCTCAGCCGCATTTGGGTGTCCTCCAGTTGCTGACCCAACTACAACAACGCGTCCTGTACCATGAGATTGAAGAGAAATAAGTTGGAGATGACCGAATCACTTTGTTCGGCCATCTTTTCAGTGCGTAATTTGAGGAGAAAATGTTTTGGCTTTTGGTGGCTTCGGGGCGAAGAGACACGACCTTCAGACACTCCTCCGTCCAGCTGATGTGCGACAGAGGGTATTTCAGGTTGAGAGGAGAAGACTGGCAGGAAGTGCCACTTCGCGAAGGGAGTCAAGCTCGGCGTTGAGCTTGTTGACTTGAAGTGCAGGAACAGGTTGACGATGTGCTCCTTTCCTTCCCTGTCCTCTTCTCATCCTGCTTGAACCAGCGAATCAGGCAGCTCCTAAGCCAGCTTCTTATAGGCGAAGAGAGGGCGGTTAGGGAAGTGAGAGGTAGTTGCCGTGGCCAGAGAAGAGTGCGCCCGCGGGTGCGGGGTTGGCGTTGCTGTAGTGCTTGCAGCTGCAGCTTTGCTGGAGAGGCTAAAAAGTGTCTGAGTGCCGTCAAGGCCTGGGCGCCAAGGTTGCCCTGTCTGCTCTGCTCATGCAATTTTCACTTCAACCGCCAGTTATAATCATTAATTTTTACCAGCTGGACTTCTCTTTATAGCATTAGGTTCACTGCGACAAGGTTATTTTGTATTATTTCCCATTTTTAACTTTGATCACAACTACAGCATCCAGACGGCTTCCTAGCACTCGCCCTGGAAACATGTCATGGAACACACGTCCTTCAAACCAGAAAAACCCTTCAAACGGATTGGTTGAACAATATTTCTATACTTTTTTTCGCATGGCTTGGCTGTCACCGTTGTTAACATCAATCCGGTACTGATTGGCGCATCTGAGCAGACAGGCCGTACAATTCTTCAAATCTTCTTCCGTTATTAGCACTGAAAACCCCTTCATCCGTTTAGACTATAGTGAAAAACTTGCTCTTACGCTTGAGATCTTCGTAATCTCCATTCCAAACTGAAAAAAAATTTGTTCCTTTTCAGCTTGTAAAACAAAGCAATCACCTGCGTAGACGCTCAACAGCAGAGAAATTAAAGTCGTGGCAACGATCATTGTCAATGAAACGCTAAAAATATTTCACTGCTAAAAGATGCAATCGATAAGAATGTGGCATTTTGCTGTGCGCAAATTTTAACTAGCATAATAACTAAACTACAACAGATGAATTGATGCTTATTAGGCTGTTGTAGGTAAACTGCATTGATCCTGAGCGAATTTACAAGAAAAATAGTTTTCCGCTAGTTCAACGGATATAGGCGTAAGAATGAGGTTTTCCGAGCGTTTCTTGTGGTATTTATTCCAGGTTTGGGAATTTGTAATCAGCAGTCTATGCGTAGTATACATGAGCGCAATGACAAGAATGATCGTTCTAGAATAATTGATGTAGGCTGCCTGCTGCAACGTTTTATGCGGGATATGTCATTGTGATATGACTCATTGCACTGCACTGCAAATACTAAAATATGAACCAAACATTAATCAAATTGTTTTTTCAATTGTATTTGATTTTGTATTCAGATAAAGTTGGGCATCTCTTGCCAAGCTGAGACTCTTGGTGACAGCTGAAAATACTTTGCTAGAGAGAAAAGAGTTTACTTTCTGCTTTCTTCTAGCAGTAATAGTTATTTGAAAAATTGCTACAAATATTTTACAATTTTGCAGCGCTCGAAAAAAATTTAAGTTAAGTTTGCAAGTTTATTCCTGGAAAGTGCAGGCAAACCTGTATTCTTTGCATTTTAATAGATGTGTCTAAAACACTGTTGTCACGTGAACAGAGGGCATATTTGCGCAGAATGTATACTGGGCTCAAATGCCAAGTTCCCTTCGCCGATAGCGAAACTACTTTCAGTCCTACGCAAACCTTTTTGGGCAGCAGTGAATAAAAAGTTTTTTTGAATTGCAGCCCGTTTTCGGTCTTCTGAGAGGGTTTTCCCAAAATATGCCACATTCTAGAGAGAAAACGAGAAAAAAATGACATCTCCCACCAGCGAAGCCGCGGAAGTGTTCGCTGGACGTATCGGAGAGATCGTGGAGAACGGATTCCTCTGTTTGTCCCTCGGCCTGGGGCACAAGCTGAAGCTCTTCGACGTCCTCGGCGCCGCTGCCACGGACTCCGAAACCGCCATCACTTCACAACAGCTGGCTCACAAAGCTGGCCTCAGAGAGCGGTTCTAGCCCGATTTTTTAAATTTTCCAACGAATTTCATTATTGTCATTGGCTCAGAGCATAAGATTATACTGCGTAATGCTCTAGCGGGTCACTTTTTGCTCTGGTATTCTGCTATGGTTTCCAGTCAGATAAAAGTTCAGCGTAAAGTAACAAGGCGTTGCGCTACATTTCCATTTATTTTTCTCCAAAAGAAGCCGCTGAAAAACTCCTACAGCTACATCCGAGAATGGCTGGGCGCCATGGTCTGCGGCCGAATCGTGGAGGCGAGCGAGGATGGCCTCCGCTTCTGGCTTCCTCCAGAGCGCATGCCTGCACTGGCTCAGGGCACCAGGTTGTCCCTTTGCTGCCCCAAGCCAATGCAGAGTTCATCTATTGAGGTCAATGAGCTACGGCTCTTTCTTGTCCACCTTTGGCCGCGTATCTGAGGATATTCAGGCCTGTTTTACACACGACGGCCCGACAGGTAAAGCTCTTTTAGCCCCTTTTAGCTGTGAAGGAGGGTAAAAGGATAACTTGGTCCCGGGATAACTCGGTCCCTGGGATAACTCGGTCCTGGGATAACTCGGTCCCCAGGATAACTCGGTCCCCGGATAACTCGGTCCTGGGGTTAACTCGGTCCCTGGGGAAACTCAGTTATCCTGGGACCGAGTTATCCCAGGGACCGAGTTATCCTAGGGACCGAGTTATCCCGGGACCGAGTTATCCCAGGGACCGAGTTATCCCGGGACCGAGTTATCCTAGAATCGTGAAGGAGCCAGAAATAATTATATAAATGGTACCATTGGCAAGCCGAAAGTAAGCTCTTTTCTCCCAAAAAAAAAACAAATGAACCGAGGGTAAATTCAAGGAAATTTCCCTACTACGAGTGGAATCTGCTTGTGGGGCATCTGCATTTTGTTTTCGCGCGCAGTTCAAGAGCTCTTTTCATGCGCGCTCAAACAAAATACAGGTGACACAGCAGATTCCACTCGTAGTAGGGAAATTTCCTTGACTTTACACTCGGGGCATTTGTTTTTTTTTGGGAGAAAAGAGCTTACTTTCGGCTTGCCGATGGTACCATTTATTTCCTCAACTTTAAACATACAAAAGACTTGTTTTAATTTTTTTCTTCTAATTGTTGTTTTTTTTGCATAAACGAATAAGACACCATTTAGCTAAAAAAACTAAAGTTTGGAAAGTGAATAATCATGCAAAAAAAATTAACTCGAGGGAATCGGTTTTCAGGAGAAAATATCTTTACTTTTGGCTTGCCGATGGTACCAGTTATTTTCCTCAACTTCAAATATACAAAAAATAAACTTTATTCACGAGAAGGATTCGACCCTACCAGTTTCAACCAGCCACCGGTCCGCTTACACCACTACACCACTGGTGCCTATGCTAAACTGGTCAATTGAAGGGCTATGAGTTTTAAACGAATACCTGAAGCCCAAGGACCGGATAGGGGGTGGGGGGATAAATTGAATACCTACTCTCGTTCATTAGCAGATGCGAAGCAGCAGCAGGGCAGCAGGGCAGCAGCAGGGCAGCAGCAGGGAAGGAGTTCGGACGGCACTTTGTTTTGCATTTTTCTACACCAAATTGTAAACTTTATGGCAGTTTCTCGCGAGTACAGACTAATTCGAGAATGCTCTTTCCAATGAAAAAAGAATCAGAGCGATTGAATTCGTATGTCATGAGAAAAACCCTTATCAATTTCAAGATCTAGCATTAACCCTCAAAACATACACCTGGGTCGAAAAGAGGGCCTGGGCGCTGACGGTCGCTTTGCTCCCTCGCGCCAGGCCAATGAAATATTGTTTAAAGCAGTCAAAATTGCCGTCAATTTCAGCCTGAGCAAGACTGCCTGATTATGACTATACTGCTTTTATTTGCAAGACTTTTTGACCGCGGAGCGGCCCAAAGGGCCGCTCCGCAGTCTATAGAGGTTACTGAATTTTTGTCCTCATATATATATATATATCTTATATAATACGGGTGATGCCATTTTGGGAGGGGTCTCGGCACTCCCTGAATTCTTTACTTAAACTGGCATATGATAGCTTTATGAATCAGTCTTCACAAGTTATTCAAAATTAATTGGGGGGATCCATGCACGGAAAACGTTGAAAATATGAAACAATCGAAAACATTGTCATTTTTGCGATTTTTGGGCAATTTTTGACTTTGGAACTTCAAAGCTCCTCCAATTTTCAACATTTTCTGTCGGACTTTTTTTTTAAATTAAAGCTACAACAGCTGCTTAAAATCCATTAATTAGTTTTAAAAGATTTTATTAAAATTTTTGAAAAAAAATGGATTGACTGATGGCAATTTTTTGATTTCTGGCCTACCCAGGAGCCCAATGTTTTTGGAATGTTTGGCCGGCGATGGTTCTCCTTGGTCCACCAAGCTGTGGCCTCCATGTCTGAGTGCAAATGAATACATTTGCATTTGCATGAGTGCATTTCAAGAATCAAGATAGGCGGTACCTGGGCTGCTAGCCTTCATGTCGATGTCGGCATAGAGGGAGAGGAGTGCTTGCACATGTCCACGAGCCTGAACCTATAATTGACAGCAGAAAGGTAAATGGAACCTTTGTAGGCCTTCTGGAAGGCGTCGTACTCCTGCGGCCAGTCCTTTGCATGTTTGTTGCGGAAGTGGGAGACCAGATTCGCGAGACAGCCGCTGATCTTCAGAGTACAGAAGGTACCATCCTTATAGGGTGTCTTACACCAAACCCCCTCCCAGAACTAGTTCCAATCCATTTTTTAGGAAGGGCTGTCCAAGCTTTGCTCTGCTTGGGCAGGCCCATGATACCTAGGCTAAGGAAGTGGGAAGGGAAGGGATAAGGGAATAGAGACGCCAGCTATTGCATAGGCCCCAAAGAGACAAGGGACAAGGGTCCATGATTCAGGGACAAAATGCGCATAGACATAACTTACAGGGCTGACGGAAGTTGAAGAAGGCCAGAAGTGCTCAACAATTGGTTCTAATTTAAGTTCCACTTCTATGTTCTTAACCACAAATTTTAGTGCGAAAGCCAGTAGTATCATTCGCACAATTTTCAGCACCTCCATGACTGTCTGAGATGTGTTGTGGGAACGGAATACAGGCGTCAAAAGCATGACCTTGCATCAAGGGAACAATGAGAAGAAACGATGGGAGGTGTGGGAAAATTTTTGGGAATTTTATGACTTTTTTTGGGAATATCTATAACTAGGGAGTGGATAGTTACAAAATGAAATGTTTTTCATGTCATTGCATTTGACCTATCGCCGGAATTTCCGGCGTTTCACTCATTGGATTGCACTGGGGCCCGGTGAAATTTCCAAAAAAAAGTTGCATTTTTTTTTTATTTTTCACCCGAATCTCACCTGCCCGTTTTGTAACTACCCACCATTGCTTGTGAATCAAACAAGTATATGGCGCAAAGCGCAATAGGTGACCGCGGAGCACTTACACCTCCACATGTAGTAAAATCCAAAAATTAAAGAAAATTGCTGTGCATCTCAAAAGGAAAATTCTGTGGTTTCTCAACCATTTTCAAAAGTAAGCACAGATTTGGAATCGTTATATACGACTTGTGAACAAAAAAACTCAAGTGTTCTGTTTAATTATCAGCCGTTCAGCTGCTACGAATTATTTATGCTATTGTCATGCATGAAAGTTTGTCACTCAAGAGGGCAAGTCTGTGGTTTCTCAACCTTTTTCGAAAGTAAGCACAGATTTGGAATCGCTATATATGACTTGTGAACAAAAAACTCAAGTCCTCTGTTCAATTCTTAGCCGTTCAGCTGTTATTGATTATTGATGCTATTGTCATGCTTGAAAGTTTGTCACTCAAGAGGGCAAGTCTGTGGTTTCTCAACCATTTTCAAAACTAAGCACAGATTTGCAATCGTTTTATACGACTTGTGAACAAAAAAAATCAAGTCTTCTGTGCAATTATCATCCGTTCAGCTGCTAATAATTATTGATGCTATTGTCATGCATGAAAGTTTGTCACTCAAGAGGGCAAGTCTGTGGTTTCTCAACCATTTTCAAAACTAAGCACAGATTTGCAATCGTTTTATACGACTTGTGAACAAAAAAACTCAAGTTGTCTGTGCAATTCTCAAGATTACAGGTGCTACAGCGCAAAAACTCTATATTGCAATTTTCAAGCCTTTCTACCCAAAAAAGTAATGTTTCAAATGCTTGGAAACCGGGTCTACCCCTCCAGATCTTCCTAAAATAGCATTACCTTTCAGGAAAAAAAAGTTTGTCCCAATCC